>JAUUDY010102354.1:1090-14196 GCA_032361765.1 Panulirus inflatus
AATCTTTTTTACACAATGTGAATTTTGGTTTTCCGCTTGGTTCATGAAGCCTCAAAATGAAACTTCTGTGTGGGACATTGGTTAACGCTGTCGCCAGACGATTATATTAGTGTTTGGCTTAGCCCACGGGCCTTCAAAGTAAAGCTTTAGCTTCGGACTTTTCTTCTAGTTGCCGTCAGATGATTCTATTAGGATTTTGGTTGGACAAGAGCTTCAATGTTTAGCTTTGATTTAGAACTTTGGTCTGGCTCCGAAAAAGTCTCGCATGGCGTTTGCCGTGGTCCAAGTGGCTTTAAAGAAAAGCTTTTTCAGTATCTTTCTTTTTTTGGCTTTCGTTAGTCCAAGTGGCTTTAAAGTAAAATTTCAGTTTTGGACTTTTGTTATTGTTGACGACAGATGAATCTATTTGGATTTGGGAGTGAACCGGAGACCTTCAAGGCTTAGACTCAGTTTTGGACTTTTATTTTGGCTTTGCCAGACGATTCTTTCTTGGGTTTTTGTGTTCCAAAGGGTGTCAAAGTAAAACTCTTTTTTTATTGGTTTTGTGGCTATCGCTAGACAACTCTATTGTGGTTTTGCGTGGATCAAAGGACTTGAAAATATAGTTTTCTTTTGGGTGTGGCTGGCACCAGAAGATTCTACTGGGAGACACTTGTTCTACCTCCAAAAAAGGTTCCCCTCAGGTTTCGCGTATTCCACGAGTAATGAAGTTTAAGCTTTTCTTTTTACTTATTTGTCTTGGCTTCAGGCAGACGATTTTATTGTGTTTTCGCGAGGCAACCCTTGCTTGAAAGTTAAGGGCCTCTTTGGAACATTTATTTTGAGTAGTGCCAGCCGATTGTTTCGGAGGTTGGCGAGGCCCACAAGGCTTTTAAGTAAAGTGTCACCTTGGGATTTTTCATCTGATCCTGCAACAGACGATTCCACTCTGGATTGGCTTTGCCAACAGGGCTTCAAATTAAAGCTTCACCTATCTTCATAATGGATTCCAACAGACGATTCCCCTGGGGTTAAGCGTTGCCCAAAGGGCCTCAGTGCATACCTTTATTAAGGGACTTTTAATTTGGAGTACGCTTATGATTTTTTTGAGGTTTGGTTTGCCGAACAGATTTTGAAAGCGAAGCTTCTTTTTGAGACTTTTCTTAATTCTTGCGTCAGACGATTGTATTGGGTTTTGGCGTAGCCCACAGGATTTCAAAGTAAAGCTACTGTTTGGGACTTTTTTTCTGGACCCTGCAGACGTTTCTCTCGGGATGCGTCGTGGTCTAAGGTGACTCAAAGTAAAGCTTTTCTTTTTACTATTATTGTGGATGTTAGACGGTTCAAGTATGGTCTTACATGGCTCAAAGGGCTTCAAAGGAAAGCTTCCCTCTGTTAATTTTGCTTTGTCTTTCGTCAATTGATTGTATTGAGATTTGGCGTAGCTCAGATTGCTTCAAAAAACGCTTAAGCTTGAGGGTTTTGTTCTTGCCGGCGTCAGACGATATTATTGGCTTTTGACGTGGCCTATGATGGCTTCAAAGCAACGCTTCAGATTGTAAATACTATTTATTTCGGCGCCGTATGATTCTATTGTGATTTGGCGTAATATACTGGGTTTGAAAGTAAAGCCTCAGTTTTTTCTTTTTTTCCTTTTTTGGTTGGCATCAAATGCTTCACTTGGGGTTTTCCTTTGCGTAAAGGACCTCAAAGTAAAGCTTTATTCTTAGACTTCCAATCTTGTTTGCGCCATATGTTTCCTCTGGGTTTCCGGTTGGTTTGTGAAGTCTCAAAATAAAGCTTCTGTGTGGGACTTTTGTTAACGCTGGCGCCAGGTGATTATATTAGGGTTTGGCGTAGCCCACAGGCCTTCAAAGTAAAGCTTCAGCGTGGGACTTTTCTTCTCGTTGCCGACAAATAATTTTATTAGGATTTTGGTGGACAAGAGAGCTTTAGTGTTTAGCTATGGTTTGGATTTCCTTCTGGCTCCGAAAACGATTCGCTTGGGTTTTGTTGCAGTCCAAGTGGCTTTAAAGGGAAGCTTTCCTTTTTGATATTTTTTTTTTCTTTCGCTAGAGGATTCAATTTAGGCCTTACGAAGCCCAAGGGATTTCATAGTAAAGCTTCAGTTTTGGAGTTTTGTTCTGGTTGACGACATTTGAATTTATTACCATTTGGCAGTGAACCGGAGAGCTTCAAAATTCAATTTCAGTTTCTGACTTTTGTTCTGACTCCACCATATAATTCCCTTTAGGTTATTCGGGATCCAAATGTCTTGAAAGTAAAGTTTTTTTTCACTATTTTTATGGCTGTCGCTAGATAATTCTATAGTGGTTTTGTGTTGATCAGGGGGCTTCAAAATATAGTTTCCCTTTGGGACTTTCCTTCTGGCTGGCGAAAGGCGATTCAATTAGGGGTTGTCGTAGCGCAGAGGGCTTGAAGGGAAAGCCTCAAATTGGAAAACCCGAGGATTTTATTCGTTTTTGAGGTGGCCCATTCTGGCTTTAAGGTTAAGCATTGGTATGGTTGTTCTATTCATTCCACGGTAAACGATTCTATTGTATCAAAGTAGCTCTACAGTTTGGGACTTTTTTCGAGTTGATGATGGATTATCTATTAGGTTTAGGGGTAGACTAAAGAGCTTCAAAAACTAGCTTCTGTTTGGCATTTTTGTTCTGAATCCTCCAGATGTTTACCTTGGGATTTGTCGTAGTCCAAAGGCTTCAAAGTAAAGCTTTTCCTTGTGTCTATTGTTGTGGTTGTCGTTACATTTTTCACGTTTGGTTTTACTTAGCCCAAGGAACTTCAAAGTAAAGATTCCCTTTGGCAACTTTGTTCTGTCTTTCACCAGATGATCGAATTAGGCTTTGGCGTACCCTAGATAACTTAGAAAATAGTTTTTTTTTTTTTGGCAAGCGTCAGACAATATCATTGTTTTCGACGGGGCCCATGTTGAGTTCAAGGTAACGCTTCAGATTTTTACTATTAACCTTTCCGATGCTAGATGATGCTGTTGTGGTTTGGTGTAATATATCGGGCTTGAAAGTAAAGTTTCAGCTTTTTCTTTTCTTTAGCAGATGTCAAACACTTCACTTGGAGTTTTCCGTTCCGGAAAAGGCTTCAGAGGAGAGCTTATTTCTTGTTTGCACCACATGTTTCTTTTGGGTCTCCGCTTTCTTCATGAAGTTTCAAAATGAAGATTCTCTATGTCACTTTGATTAAAGCTGGCGCTAGACGATTATATTCGGGTTTGCCGTAGCCCACGGAGTTCAAATTATAGCTTCGGCTACAGACTTTTATTCTGATTGGCGTCAAATAATTTCTTTGGATTTTTCGTGAACAAAAGATCTTCAATATTTAGCTTAAGTCACGATATTGTTCTGGCTCCGAAACGATTCGCTTGGAGTTTTTCTCTGTCCAAGTGGCTCTAAAGAAAAGCTTTTCTATTCCTTTTTTTTTTTTTGCTTTCACTAGACGATTCTATTGAGGCATTTTGTAGCCCAAGGAGCCTCAGGGTAGAGCTGCAGTCTTCTAAATAAAGTTTCACTTTGAGACTTTACTCCTGGCTGGCGCTAGACGATTCAATTGGGGTTTGGCGTAATCCGGAGGGCTTGAACGTAAAGATTAAGCCTGGTGATTTTGCTTTGACTCTTGTCAGAGGATTTTCTTCGTGTTTGACATAGCTTATACTGGCTTCAAAGTTAAGCTTGTATTTTCCTACTTATATTCATGGCGCGGTAACGGTTCTATTGTGTGAATTACGGGTTCTCGAAGTAAAGCATCAGCTTGGGCTATTTTTTGTGTCTGGCCCCAGAGTCTTCATTGGGATTTGGCGTGGCCCAGGGGGCTACAAAATAAAGCATCATCTTGATATTGTTTTCTGGTTAGTGTTAGAAGAATCTGTTAAGTTTTTCGTGGCCCATGGATTTCCAAGTAAAGTTTCTGTTAGGTTTTTTCCTAGCTGGCTCCAGCCGATTACCTTTGGGTTTTGCTCTGCCCTCAGGGCTTCAAAGTAAAGCATCAGTTTGAGACACTTGTTCTTTTTCCAAAAATGATTCCCCTCGGGTATCGCGTGATCTACGAGTAATGAAATTAAAGCTTGTCTTTGGGACATTTCTTTTGGATTGCGGTATGCGATTTTATTGCGGTTTCTTGCGGCCACACTTGGTTTAAAGTGGTGGTTCTCTTTGTACCTTTTCCTTTGAGTGACAACAGCCGATTGTTTTGAAATTTGGCAAGGTCCAATGGACTTTTGAGTAAAGTGTCACTTTGGGGAATTTCTTCTGATCCTGCATGAATCGAATCTACTCTGAACTGGCGTGGCCCTCGGGGCTTCAAATTAAACCATCACTTTTTTTTTTTTTGGTGTGCACCAGACGATTCTTTTGGGATTCAGTGTTGCCCAAAGGGCTTCACTACATAGCTATAGTAAGGGACTTTTGATATGGCCTGCGATTTTATTCTATTGATATTTGGCAAGGATGACAGAGATTGAAAGTGAAGCTTTTTTGGGGGACTTTTCTCAATACTGGCGGCAGACGATTGTATTGGGATTCGCGTAACCCAGGGGACTTCAAAGTAAATCTACAGT
This sequence comes from Panulirus inflatus, assembly GCA_032361765.1. Lineage (NCBI taxonomy): Eukaryota > Metazoa > Arthropoda > Malacostraca > Decapoda > Palinuridae > Panulirus > Panulirus inflatus. The sequence goes on from JAUUDY010102354.1 coordinate 5,661, forward strand.
TCGGAACTTTTCTTTGGGTTGATGATGGATTGTTCTATTAGGTTTAGGGGTAGACTAAAGAGCTTCAAAAATTAACTTCAGTTTAGCACTTTTGTTCTGGATCCTCCAGATGTTTATCTTGGGATTTGTCGTAGTACAAAGGCTTCAATGTAAAGCTTTTCCTTGTGACTATTATTGTGGTTGTCGTTACATTATTTACGTATGGTTTTACTTAGCCCAAGGAACTTCAAATTAAAGATTCCCTTTGGCAACTTTGTTCTGTCTTTCACCAGATGATCGAATTGGGCTTTGGCGTACCCTAAATAACTTAGTAAATATTTTCTATTTTTTGAGGGGGGCAAGCGTCAGACGATATCATTGCTTTTGCCGGGGCCGTGGTGGATTCAAGATAACGCTTCAGATTTTTAATATTAATCTTTCCGATGCCAGATGATGCTGTTGTGATTTGGAATAATATATCGAACTTGAAACTACAGTTTTATCTTTTTCTTGTCTTTGGCAGGTGTCAAACGCTTCACTTGGAGTTTTCCGTTGCGGAAAAGGCTTCATAGTAAAGCTTTTTTCTTGTTTCGTCACATGTTTCTTTTGGGTCTCTTCAAAATGAAGGTTCTCTGAGTCACTTTTATTAAATCTGAAGCTAGACGATTATATTAGGGTTTGCCGTAGCCCACGGGCGTTCAAATTATACCTTCAGCTAGGGACTTTTCTTCTGATTGCCGTAATATAATTTATTTTGATTTTTAGTGGACAAAAGAGCTTCAATATTTTGCTTTATGTACGATACTGTTCTGGCTCCAAAACGATTCGCCTGGAGTTCTTAGTCCAAGTGGTTTTAAAGTTTCGTAATTTTGTTCTGGATCCACTAGAAGATTCCCTTTAGGTTTTTCGTGGTCCAAAGGGCTTCAAAGTAAAGCTTTTCGTTTCCACTATTTTTTTTTTCTTTTTTTTTTGGCTGTCATTAGATAATTCTGTTGTGGTTTTGCGTGTCCCAAAGAGCTTCTAAATAAAGTTTCACTTTGGGAGTTTTCCTCTGGCTGGCGCTAGACGATTTAATTGGTGTTTGGCGTAGCCCGGAGGGCTTGAACATAAAGATTCAGTTTGGTAATTTTGTTCTGACTCTCGGCAGAGGATTTTCCTCGTGTTTCACGTGGCCTATGCTTGCTTGAAAGTTAAGTTTTATTTTTGTACTTCTATTCATACTGCGATAAACGGTTCGTTTTGGTTTTGTTTGAATTATGGGGTTTCAAATAAAGCCTCAGTTTGGGCTACTTTTTGTGTCTGGCGCCAGGGTTTTCATTGGGTTTTGGTTTGGTCCAGGGGGCAACAAAGGAAAAGCATCATTTTGTTATAGTTTTCTGATTAGTAGTAGAAGACTCTGTTAAGTTTTTTCCTGCCCCACGGGTTTGCAAGTAAAGTTTCTGTTAGGTTTTTTCCTAGCTGGCCCGATTCCCTTAGGGTTTTTCTTTGCCCTCAGGGTTTCAAAGTAAATGATCAGTGTGAGACACTTGTTTTTCATGCAAAATGGACTCCCCTCTGGTTTGGAGTGGTCCACAAGCAATGAAATCAAAACTTTTTGCGGGGACATATGTTTTGACTAGCGGCAGACCATCTTATAGTGGTTTCGCGCGGCCACCCATGGTTTAAAGTAAAAGTTCTTCTTGGACTTTATCTTTAGAGTGGCGCTAGCCGATTGTTTTAGAATTTGGCGAGACCCACTGAGCTTTTAAGTAAAGTGTAATTTTGGGAGTTTTCTTCTGAGCCTGCAAGAGTCGGATCTACTCTGGATTGGCGTGGCCCACGTGGTTTCAAAGTAAAAATCCACCTCTTTTATGTCTGTTCACACTAGACAATTCTTTTTGAGTTTAGCGTTGCCCAAAGGGCTTCACTGCATAGTTTTGGTAAAGGACTTTTAATCTGGCGTTTGCTCATGATTCTATTGTGGATTGGCTAAGCCCTCACAGGCTGAAAGTGAAGCTTTTTGTGAGGATTCTCTCAATTCTGGCGGCAGACGATTGTATTGGGATTCCCGTAGCCCACAGCACTTCAAAGTAAACCTTCAGTTTGGAACTTTTCTCCTGGTTGATGATAGATTATTCTATTAGGTTTAGGGGTAGACTAAAGAGCTTTAAAGTTTAGCTTTAGTCTGGGACTTTTGTTCTGGATCATCCAGACGTTTACCTTGGGATTTGTTGTAGTCGAAGGGCTTCAAAGTAAAGTTTTTCTTCGTGACTATTGTTGTGGCTGTCGGTAGATGATTCACGTATGGTTTTACTTGGGTTAAAGGGTTTCGAATTCAAGCCTATATTTGGGAACTTTGTTCTATCGTTCGGAGGATGATTGTATTGGGCTTTTGCGTAGTCCAGATAGCCTGAAAAATAGCTTCTTTTTTCTGGCAAGCGTCTGACGAGATTATTGGTTTTCGACTTTGCCGATTGTGTAGTGACGCTTCAGATTGTTGTATTATGTTTTATCGATGGCAGATGATTCTGTTGTAGTTTTGAGTAATATATCGGGTTTGGAAAAAATGCTTCAGCTTTTTCTTTTTCTTTTTTTACAAATGTCAAACTCTTCACTTGTTGTTTTCCGTTGCGGAAAGGGCTTCAAAATAAAGGTTTGTTCTTGGACTTTTAATCTTTTTTGGCCATAAGTCTCTTTTGGGCTTCCACTTGGTTCAGTAAGTTCAAAAAGGCACTTTTGTTAACAATGGAGCCATACGATATATATTATGGTTTCGCTTAGCCCACGGGCGTTCAAATTTTAACTTTAGCTTGGGACATTTCTTCTGTTTGCCGTCATGTGATTCTCTTAGGATTATTGGTGGATAAGAGAGCTTCAATATTTAGCTTTAGTTTGGATGTTCTTCTAGCTCCAAAAACCATTCGCTTCGGGTTTTTCTTGGTCCAATTGGTTTTAAAGAAAAACTTTTCTATTCTAGTATTGTTATTCTGGCTTTCACTAGACGATTCAATTGAGGCCTTACGTAGCCCAAGGGCCTCCAAGTAAAGGTTCAGTTTCGACTTTTGTTCTGGTTAGCGACAGATGATTTTATTAGGATTTTTGAGTGAACCGGAGAGCTTCAGAATTTAGTTTCAGTTTTGAACTTTTGTTCTGGATCCGCCAGACGATCCCCTTTGGGTTTTTCGTGGTCATACGTGCTTCAAAGTAAAGCTTTTCTTTTTTACTATTTTCTTGGCTATCATTAGACAGTTCTATCTTACTTTTGCATGGACCAAGGGCCTTCTAAATAAAGTTTCCATCTGGGAATTTTGTTCTAGCTGGTTCCAGACGATTCTATTGGGCTTGGCGTAGCCCGAAAGGCTTCAATGTAAAGTTTCAGTCAGGTAATTTTGTTTTTTGGCGTCAGAAGATTTTTTTTTGTGTTTGACGTGGTCCATGGTGGCTTCAAAGTTAAACTTTAGTTTGGTACTTCTGTTCATGCAGCGGTAAATGGTTCTATTGTGGTTTAGTGTGCGTTAAGGGTTTCAAATTAAGCATCAGTTTGGGCTATTTTCTTGTGGCTAGATTGCCACTAGACGATCACAATGAGGCTATACGTAGCCCAAGGAGCCTCAAAGTAAAGCTTAAATATTCGACTTTTGTAATTGTTGACGATAGATGATTCTATTAGTTGGGAGTGAAAAGGAGAGCTTCAAATCTACGTTCAGTTTCTTACTTTTGTTCTGGCTCCGCCAGACGATTCGCTTTGGGTTTTTCGTAGTCCGAAGGGCTTCAATGTAAAGCTTTTCTTTTTCATTATTTTTTTTTTTTGGGGGGGGGGGGGGGCTGTCATTAGATACTTCGATTGTGGTTTTGCGTCTCCCAAGGGGCTTCTAAATAATTTTCCCTTTGAGACTTTTGTTTTGGCTAACGCTAGACGATTCTATTCACGTTTGCCTTAGCCCAGAGGACTTGGATGTAAATCTTCAGTCTCGTAATTTTGTTCGACTTTGCGTCAGAGGATTTTCTTCGTTTTTTCATGTGGCCTATGCTGGCTTGAAAGTTAAGCTTATTTTGGTACTTCTATTCATGCTCCCGTAAATGATTCTATTGTGGTTTAGTTTCAATTACGGGGTTTCAAAGTAAAGCATCAGTTTGGGCTATTTCGTGTGGCTAGCGTCAGCGTTTTTATTTGGTTTTGGCATGGTCCAGGGGGCTTGAAAGTAAAGCATCAGTTTGTAATTTTTTTCCACTTATTAGTAGAAGAATCTAGTAATTTTTTCGTACCCCATGGGTTTCCAAGTAAAATTTACTTTAGATTTGTTCCTAGCTGGTTCTAGCCGATTCCCTCTGGGTTTTGCTCTGCCCTTAGGACTTCAAAGTAATACATCAGTTTAAGGCGCTTGTTCTTCCTCCAAAAGTGATTCCCCTCGGGTATCGCGTGATCTACGAGTAATGATATTAAAGCTTTTCTTTGGGACATTTATTTTGGATTACGGCATGCTATTTTATTGTGGTTTCGTGCAGCCACATTTGGTTTAAAGTAAAGGCTCTCTTTGAACCTTTTCTTTTGAGTGACGCCAGCCGATTGTTTTGATATCTGGCAAGGCCCAGTGGGCTTTTAAGTAAAGAGTCACTTTGGGAATTTTCTTCTGATCCTGCAAGAATCGAGTCTACTCTGAACTGGCGAGACCCACGGGGCTTCAAAGTAAACTTCACTTTTTCTTTTTTTTTTGGTGTGCACCAAACAATTCCTTCAGCGCTTTCTTTTTTTTTTTTTTTTTACAGATGTCAAATGCTTCACTTGGGGTTTTCCGTTGCGGAAAGGGCATCAGAGTACAGCTTATCGTGGACTTTTAATCTTGTTTGGCCATATGTTTCTTTTGGATTTCCGCTCGGTTCATGAAGTTTCAAAAAGAAGCTTCTGTTAGGCACTTTTGTTAACGCTTTCGCCATACGATTATATTAGGGTTTGGCGTAGCCCAAGGGCGTTCAAACTGTGGGACTTTCCTTCTGTTTGCCGTCAGATGATTCTTTTAGGATTTTGGGTGGACAAGAGAGCTTCAAAATTTAGGTTTAATTTGGATGTTCTTCTGGCTCCGAAAACGATTTGCTTGGGGGTTTTCTCGGTCTAAGTGGCTTTAAAGAAAAGCTTTTCTCTCTCTGTATTTTTTTTCTGGCTTTCACAAGACGATTCTATTCAGGCCTCACGTAGTCCACGGGCCTCAAAGTAAAGCATTATTTTTCTACTTTTGTTTTGGTTGATGACAGATGATTCTATTAGGATTTAGGAGTAAACCGGATGTCTTCAAAATTTAGTTTCAGTTTTGAACTTTTGTTATGGATCTGCCAGACGATTCCCTTTGGGTTTTTCGTGGTCCTTAGGGCTTCATAGTAAAGCTGTCATTAGACAAGTCTATTGAAGTTTTGCGTGGACCAAGGGGCTTAGAATAAAGTTCCCATTTAGAACTTTTGTTCTTGCTGGCACCAGACGATTCTATTGAGGTTTGGCGTAGTCTGGGAGCCTTGAATGTAAAGTTTCAGTTTGGAAAATTTTGTTCTGACTGAAGTAAGATTTTTTTTTTTTTCGTGGTTGACGTGTCCCACTTTGCCTTCAAAGTTAAGCTATACTTTCGTACTTCTATTTATGCCGCGGTAAACTGTTCTATTGTGTTTCAAAGTGAATTAAGGGTTTCAAAGTAAGGCATCAGTTTGGGCTATTTTTTGTCGGTAGATAATAGTTTTTTTTTATTCTGGCAAGTGTCAGACGGTATTTTGGTTTCGATGTTGCCCATTGTAGATTCAAAGTAACGCTTCAGGTAATTCTGTTGTAGTTTGCCGTAATATATCGGGCTTGAAAGTAAAGTTTCAGTTTTTTCTTCTCTTTGGCAGGTGTGAAGCGCTTCACTTTGTGGTTTCCGTTGCGGAAACAGCTTCAAAGTAAACCTCTGTTCTTGGGCTTTTAATCTTTTTCTGCAATATGTTTCTCTTTGGTTTCCGCTTGATTAATGAAGTTTCAAGATGAAGCTTCTGTGTTGGACTTTTGTTAACACTGGCCCCGGACGATTATAACATGGTTTGGCATAGCCCACGGGCGATAGAAATTATAGCTTCAGCTAGGGACTTTCTTCTGGTTGCCCTCAAATGATTCTCTTAGGATTTTGGCTGGACAAAAGAGCTTCAATATTTAGCTTCAGTTTGGATTTTGTTCTGGCTCTGAAAACTATTCGCTTGGAGTTTTTTTGGTGCAAGCGGCTTTAAAGAAAAGCTTCTCTGTTCCATTTTTTTTTTTTTTTTGGCTTTCACTAGACGATTCTATTGAGGCCTTACGTAGTCCAAGGGGCCTCAGAGTAAAGCTTCATTTTTCGACTTCTGTTCTGGTTGACGACAGGTGATTCTTTTAGGATTAAAAAGTGAGCCGGAGAGCTTAAAACTTTAGTTTCAGTCTCGAACTTTTGCTGTGGATCCGTCAAATGATTCCCTTTGGGTTTTTCGTGGTCCTTAGGGCTTCAAAGTAAAGTTTTTCTTTTTGACTATCTGCGTGGCTGTCATTAGACAATTTTATTGTAGTTTTGCGTGGACCGATGGGCTTCTAAACAAAATTTCCATGAGGGACTTTTGCTCTGCTGGCGCCAGACGATTCTATTGGGTTTTAGCGTAGTCCGGAAGGCTTGAATGCAAAGTTTCAGTTTGGTAAGTTTCGTTTTGACTGGCGTCAGAGGTTTTTTTTCCGTGTTAAACGTGGCCGATGCTGGCTTCAAAGTTAAGCTTTACTTTCGTACTTCTATTTATGGCGCGGTAAACTGTTCTACTGTGGTTTAAAGTGAATTAAGGGATTCAAAGTAAAACATTCGTTTGGTCTATTTTCTGTAGGTAGATAACTTGGAAGATAGTTCTTTTTCTTTCAGGCGAGCGTCAGACGATATTATTGGTTTCGACGTTGCCAATGTTGGCTTCAAAGTAACGCTTCAGATGATTCTGTTGTGGTTTGGCGTAATATATCGTGCTTGAAAGTAAAGTTTTAGCTATTTCTTTTCTTTGGCAGGTGTGAAACGCTTCACTGCGTGGTTTCCGTTGCGGAAAAGGGCTTCAAAGTAAAGCTTTGTTCTTAGACTTTTAATCTTGTTCCGCCATATGTTTCTTTCGCTTGGTTCATGAAGTTTCAAAATGAAGCTTCTGTGTGGACTTTTGTTAACGCTGGCCCCAGCCCACGGGCGATCAAATTATAGCTTCAGCTTGGGACTTTCTTCTGGTTGCCCTCAGATGATTCTCTTAGGATTTTGGGTGGATAAGAGAGCTTCAGTAATTAGCATTAGTGTGGATTTTGTTCTGGCTCCGAAAACGATTCGCTCGGAGTTTCTTGGTCCAAGTGGCTTTAAACAAATGTCTCTCTGTTCCACTACTTTTTTTTTCTAGCTTTCACTAGACGATTCTATTGAGGCCTTACGTAGCCAAGTGGCCTCAAAGTAAAGCTTTAGTTTTTGACGTTTGGTTTGGTTGACGATAGATGATTCTATTAGGATTTGGGAATAAGCCGGAGAGCTTGAATATTTAGTCTCAGTTTCGATCTTTTGCTCTGGATCAGCCAGACGTTTCCCTTTGGGTTTCTCGTGGTCCTTAGGGCTTTAAAGTAAAGCCTTTCTTTTTCACTATGTATGTGGCTGTCATTAGACAATTCTATTGAAGTTTTGCGTTGACCAAGGGGCTTCTAAATAAAGTTCATATTTGGAACTTTTGGCGCGGCTAGCGTCAGACGATTCTATTGGGGTTTGGCGTAGCCCGGAAGGCTTGACTGTAAATTCTCAGTTTGGTTAATTTTGTTCTGACTGGTGTCAGAGGTTTATCTTCGTGTTTGACGTGCCCATGCTGACTTCAAATTTAAGCTTTGCTTTGGTTCTTCTATTTATACCGTGGTACGTTCTTCTATTGTGGTTTAAAGTGAATTAAGGGTTTCAGAGAAAAGCATCACTTTGAGCTATCTTTTGTGGGTAGATAACTTGGAAAATATTTTTGATCTTTTCTGGCAAACGTCAGACGATATTAATGGTTATGACGTTGCCCATGGTGGCTTCAAAGTAACGCTTTAGATGATTCTGTTGTGGTTTCGCGTAATATTCTGGGCGTGAAGGAAAGAATCAGATTTTTCTCTTCTTTGGTAGGTGTCAAACGCTTCACTTGGGGATTTCCGTTGCGAAAAGGGCTTCAAAGTAAGGCTTTATTCTTGGACTTTTAATCTTGTCTCGCTATATGTTTCTTTTCGGTTTCCGCTTGGTTCACGAAGTTTCAAAATGAAGCTTCTTTGAGGCACTTTTGCTAACGCTGGCATACAATTATGTTAGGGTTTAGCCTACCTCACGGACGTACAAATTATTAGATTAGGTTGGGGCTTTTCCTCTGTTTGCCGTCAGATGATACTCTTTGTATTTTGGGTTGACAAGAAAGCTTCAGTATTTACCTTTAGTTTGGATGTTCTTCTGGATCCGAAAACGATTTGCTTGAGGTTTTTCTTGGTCCAAGTGGCTTTAATGAAAAGCTTATCTATTCCATTATCTTTTGTTTTTTTTTTCTTTTGCTTTCACTAGGCGATTAAATTGAGACC
>JAUUDY010102465.1:0-14194 GCA_032361765.1 Panulirus inflatus
ATGACAACCCCCTCCCCCTGCATGTGCACGAGGTAGCGCTAGGAAAAGACAAGAAAGGCCACATTTGTTCACACTCAGTCTCTAGCTGTCATCTGTGATGCACCGAAACCACAGCTCCTTATCCACATCCAGGCCTCATAGAACTTTCCATTAAATATTTACTAGCTTATTAGGAAGGGAATGTGGTCAACTTTTTAAAGAACTGTACAGCATATGAATTATTTACCTTGCCTTCTGAGTTGATGGTCCAAAGTCCTTACAGTGCTTTTGATGTGAAGTGATTCTGCATGTTCATTTTACCACATACATTGTGATCCTACTGTATGGCAGTGGCATGAGAAAAATGTAGGCATTTTGTTTGAGTGTGCAGAGTTAGGCTTGCACTGATTTGGCTTCAGGGTCCCCAAACCAGCTTATATTGCCATGTTGCTTTGTATAACTGGTTATTGTTTTAGATGTGTAGGGGCACAGTGATTGGTTTCTGGTATATTGTACACTGATCAGCATTTTTGAAGGACTCTCCACTACCATTAACCAATTCCAGATAAGCAAGTTTCACCACTACCCTCTTCTGGAAGTGAATTCCACGATGAGGCTGATAGCAACTTGAAGTCCTCAAATCTGTAAAGTATACCTGAAATTAAATGCATGTTTATATACTATAGAATTTAGGATATTAAGAAGCAAAGATAAAATCTGTATTGTGTTGTTGGCAAATGAAAGGTTCATAGATAGGGGTAGGATTCCCACATGATGGTGGGTTTGCAAAGTCTATAAATGAGATATGCTTAGCTGATTAAAACTCGAGGATGCAGCTGGGAATACAGTTACTGATGCCCTCAGTTTAAGTAAGATGATCTGCTTCAGGCAGTAATGGAGTACTCTAATCTGGACTTAATCATGGTCTTTGACTTTAATATGGCTTTTTTCCAGAAATGGCACAGACAACTGAATGCCGTAATTAAGGCCATCTCATTAATGTTATGTTTACCCAAGCAAAAGGCAGATATCCATTTTCTTGACCAACCTCTAGGGGAGGATGAACAGCAAGGGTGACTATGGACCAAATGCTGCAAGCAGGATTCAAACCTATGTGCTTGATCCCAGGAAGCTTGTGATTTATAAATAAGTCGCAAGCTGGACCATGTAGAGTCCTGGAAATTTATAATTTTATCGGGCTGAATGTTGAGATTACCTTGATTTATCTGCATCACAAATGTGTATAAAGCATCATTAGTTTCCTGTATAAGAGACGAGGGCAAGTCTCTTAATTGTGGATGTGTATGTTAAAGCACATTCCATGCTTATATGGTGTAAATCCCATATTTTAGGAGTTTTCTTAAGAATTACAATAAAACTAAACCACAAAAACTTGCACTGTCGAGGCTCAAAACCCACAGATGGGTAAACACTTTCAAGAGAACTGAAAGTCCATGATAAATTAAGTCGGTAACACCCAGAACACCTTTAAAGTCTTGAATATGACCAATGTGCTGTAGTTCACAAACAATTATCCTTGTGCTAGAGTTGTCTTCTACCAGTGGTCTGTTAATGGTGATGCACTAAAGGCTAAGAAGTGGCACTGGAGTTCAACATTTATGAAGACTTTTTTGCCATGGCCACTCCCTTGAGGGAATTCCCAAAGGGAATGGGCATCAGAAATACAGATAGATAGCTTAAGAGTCGCATCTGCTTCATACCATGTACTGATCTGTTATAAACCTCCTACGTAAATTAGCAACAACTGATAGTATGGTATGCTTTTTGAGTACTTAACTAATTTTATACTACGTTAATCTGATCCTACTTACGATCTATGTGACTTATGCTCATCCTTGCATACAACTGGAAAAAGTATAAATTGAAAAATAAAAATGAATTATGAACTAAAGAATCTTAAAAAGAAACTACAGAATCATATAATAAAGCTGGTTAGTGAAAATGAGATAATCATGATAAAAATTGACGGATAAAAGAATGCTATACAGGTATACGAATTCTACATGCCTTGCAGATGTGTCTAACAAGTCCATTTCGAGATCCGACCAGTTGGTCAGAACAGAGCTTGGATGTATGTTGGGAGGGAGGTACCGTACATGTATTTTATCGATTCATCTTAAAAAAAAAATTAAGATAAAAGAGACTTCATCCATAATATGGCAAGGTGCTTACAATACAATATTACTAGTTGTAACTGGCTTCACAATTATAGGCATTGACTAACAATGTTCTGTATACATTATCTCTAGGGTTTAAGAAGTTTGCGGTTATGTAATGCCATAGAAAAGTTTCTTCAATGCCTTGACAAGGACTCCACTATTTTAACCTACCAGACTTGGACTTTTACTCGACACTAGCCTCAGGTTCCGAGTTTACGTGAATTATGGCAAGTGCATTGTAGGTTTATTAAATGTATGAGAGTGTTGAATGCTACTGTAATGGTTTAAAACCATCTATCAAAACATTCAAAAATTAACAAATTATTCTCAGCATGGTTTTTGATGAAAATGCTCATCTGACAAATCTGCATTATTTCTTTTACGATGCAATCATCATGTATAATGACAGTAAAGTGGTTAATGTCGCCTATCCAAATTAGAAAAAAAAATCATTCAATAAGTTTCTGCATCAAGGGTTACTAGCAAACATTAAGTCACACGGTACTGCCAGAGTTATACTTCGATGGACAGGAAATTGGTTGGCTGGCCATAAACAAAAAGCTTTCATTATTGGTCAAGCCTTAGAATGGTTAGACATAAGAGTGCCACAGGGATCAGTCTTGAGACTGGTTCTCTTTCTCATATCTGTTAATGATATTGAAAATGAGTTGCATTGTAAAATATCAAAAATTCACTTTTGATACAAAGATGGGGAAAAAAATATACAAATGACCTTGAATGTCCACAGTTTCAAACTAACAAACTAATGGACTAGGCTCATAAGGGGCAAATGATTTTAATGTCGGTAAGTGCAAAGTTTTAAATGTCTAGCAAAAACAAAAAGGCAAGCTATAGTATGAATTATGTTGAACTGTAAAATGTAAATGAGAAAAAAAATGGGCATGCTAATATCTGGTCTTGTAAAACCAAGCAGTGCACAAAAGCAGTAAAAAGAGCGAACAAAATTCATGGATACGTGATAACTGTCTACAGTATTTGTTGTAACTGTTTGGGACTGGTGGAAAAATGCTGGTCTTACTCTTCTCTATGGATGTGAAACTAAGTTTTCATATAATGTAGGAAAGGATGAAGGATTAAAGCAGACATATTTTTGAACCAAATAGCTCTCCAATGTAATCTTCCTTCTCTATTTGCAGCTAAAGGTGCTGATGTAAATGCACTGTAGATTTCAGACTCCTCTTCTAATGGTAATGTGTCATGCCTATGGAAGTCAAATTCCAAATTCATGTTTACAAAAAAATCAAATAGCAATTTAGTTTCCACTACTGTCTCCTATTTGAGTCTGGTTTCCTTTCTAATCATGTTTTCATTAACTAAATATTCAAACTTAAGAACTACACGACCACCTTTTCCAGATGCTTCACCATACTTGCATTTTATAAATGCCATGCTACTGTGTATAACATAAGACAGTGATGGTGTATCAGCCCATCTAATTTTAATGTCTTCAGTGATGTGCTTATTCAGGATATTTTCTTTATGCACTCTTAAAACTTTATTTTATGACACTTCATGAAAATCTAAGTTCTCCCAGTCGGTTTCTTTCTGAATGAAGTCATTCATGTATATTACATCTTAACTATTTTTGCATGTTTTGTTGCTTCCTGCACTGCACCATCTTGGCTGTTCATTAATTTCCATTGCTGTATATTTATTATGGTTCATTAAAATTCGTAGGAGGATTGTAAAGTGTCACCACTCATATGGAAATCTTTCCTAATGTATGCTCTTACAATTATATGTTTCAATTGGCCATCCATCAATATTTCGTGCAACATAATGTTGTACCGTTTCAGAGGGCCATCCTCTCCTTTTTCTTTTGTCTTTGCGATCATGCATTTCTTTGCACAAATAGGTAGGATCTTCTCTTTGTAAGTTTCATTTCTTTCACTGAAATGGCATTTCTTTGCACAAATTAGGTAGGATCTTCTCTTGTAAGTTTCATTTCTTTCACTGAAACAGCATTTCTTTGCACAAATTAGGTAGGATCTTCTGTAAGTTTCGTCTCTTTCACTGAAACAATGTCAGGTTCATATTTCCTAAATTGGTCCTTCTATTTACTACCAGTCAATTACATTTGTTCACATTATTTCTAGCCTGACACATCAGTTATGATTACTAACCTTTCTGAGCTATTGGTACAGCTGTTCTGTTCTTTAATATCTTTTGATATTTTATATTTTTTATCATCTGACTTTATTCTTTGCTTCTCATTCATTCTTCCTTCTAGTTTACCTCTAATGAATAACCCTCTGAATTTCTTAAGTCAGTAATTTTCTTAGCTTGCTTATGTACGCTGTGGTCATCATCTTATGTTAAGACTATACCTCCCAAATCCGTACCGTTTATATAAAAAAAAAATAGCATTTAGCATGTCTATAGCTTGATGATGTATTTTAATCAATATCCCATCCCTTGTCAACCTCTCGTCTTAGATAAGCATATGGCTGTCTTCCAGTGAAAGGATCAACAACTTTATTTATCTCCTTCTTCACTAATGTTCTTAGTTTTGGTACACCTGCTTGTCACCTAGGTCCTGCATTGCTGTTTTGACAACCTCTATGTTTCTATTCTTTCCAAAGTCTACATTTTTGCCAACACGTGAATACCCTGACTTTCTTTTAGTCTTCCGCTGAATAAACCAAACACTTCTGTGACTGTTCTAATAACGTTAATTACTCTGTCATAAGTCCCAGTTCCAATGCCCCCAAATCTCTTAAGTGTTTCTTTCACTTATAATCAGGAAGACTACTATCATGGTGAGATTTGTGTTAACAGTATCAATTATATCTGAAATATATTTTCAGAATATTTCAACCATAAACTAACCCCTAATTGTCATTAATACATGCACTTCAAATCTGCATTTAGTGTAATTAGTCTGCATCTCCTACTGTTTGAATTACTGTATGTATCTATTACTACTATGAGCATTTTACCTCAGGTTTATTATTAAACTTTTTTGTTCTGTAATTTTATCAAATTTTTCCTCTCTACTCACCTGCTACAATACTACCATGCTTGTCTTTCACTGTGAAATAGGCTGTTACAGGCTCAGTCTTAATATTCTACTTTCAGACATTGTGACTGTTCAGTCTGAGACTTAATCTTGAATTACTTTAATTTCATCTCAGTATTGGACTAATTATATATTTGGCCCCAAATATTATCTGATTTGTTTTTAAATCATGATTCACTTGAGTAATTTGAATGAATCAAAGAGTTTCAATATTTCTAACATTATCATTATCTACTCCAATCTCGTCTTATTGAGAAACTCGTCCTTTAACTTCAAGCATTTGCCCCAAATACTATACAACTGCTATAACTTAGGTATTATACCTGTCATGTGTAAAAATACTTGCACTCTTTTTTTTCCCTGACATTTCCAGTACTATCAGTCTGTGAACTCTGATACATTTCTGTGGGCTGAACTGGCTCTCTTAGCTCCTACCTTTTCCATAATCATAATTACTCAGCTGTCACCTTTCTGAAGGACATTTCATATTTTTCTAAAATGTCATTACTCTTTGATAAACTCTTTTAGTCCTCAAATGTTAAACATATCAGACTTCTGACCTCTCCTCTTGGTCAAATAGCTGTTTCTTTAGTTTCTTTCAATTCTTTGGTCCTGTTGTTAAAGTGTCTTCATCTGAAAGTCCACATTTAGGGCTACAATAGTCTTACTTGAGGCTTCCAGCTGTTTCCCTTTTGGATGTAAACTGTTGTTTTAAAATGAGTGAACCAGTTCTCTATTTGTTTTCCTCCATGTTTGCACTCCCTTATCACTATTTGTATCATTTCACTGTCTACAGAGCTTTCTCCTTATGCCAATTACAGTCATACTTACAATGTTGTTTTTGGCATGGTGTTTACAGTTGCTTAGTCTTATTACTGAAATATATAAACAAAGTTATTACTTATTTACTCATCTCTACTGCAGTTACTTCATAAATGCAGTTGTCTTTGTTCTGCTGATCTGATATCAGACTTCCCTAATTGCTATGTGGCTAACAATACCCAAAATTTTTAAACCTCACTATTTGACTTTCTTATCTTTGTACTTTCTGGGCACAAAGTAATGAAAGAACTAATCTATTTCCCAAGGCAACCATGGCCACACCTTGGTAAGGTTCAAATTTAACATTGTTGAGTTCTCACCCTTTATGTGATGAACAGTCATATATATAATTATACATATGCATAGTGAAATAGGCTTCAGCCTCCTACTGAAAGTAGGTTATACTGATACACATTTCACCCATCATTGTCTCTAGGTAGTTCTGATTCTTCAGTTTGGTTTGCAACCACTGTGGTGTACATTTGTGTAACTGTAACCTTTTATGGTAATGCATAATGAATAGCATTCAGCACCTCTTAAAAGTAGGTTGGTCTGACCTATATTTCATGCCTTGTTTACTTTAGTTTTTACATCTGAGTTTAGTTCTCATCCATTACTTTATGTGCAATTATAAACATCATATGCTGATGTATACTAAGAAGCATTTCAGCAATGAACCAGAAGCAGGTAGCACTGACCAACAGTTCACACCTGAGTTAGGTTAAGTTTTATGTTCGAGTTCTTTTCTGAGCCACTCTTTGATGTCTGGTTATGCAATTTTACATTCTTCAGCATACCACCAAAAGTGGGTCATTTGACTTGCATTTAGACCTTGAGAAGTGACATTCAAACAATCAGAAAGTTCTTGTGCTTATGTTTTCTTTTTCACAATCAATTAGAGCCTGTATGCTCAAACTAGAGATCTGTATGGTTATAAATGCTCCACATTTGTCTGAAAGGCAAGTAATTTCAATCATAGTTTACTTAGACAATAGACATTTTTCTTTTATTAAATTATGACATGACTCTACCAATACTGTCACTTGATAAGCTTCTTTATAGGTATGATCATTATCTCCCTAATTCTTACCTTGGTGACACTCAGTGGCTGACGCATGCTTTATGTTGTGCAGCTGATTCAGCAGACACTCCTTAAACTAGCATGCAATTATGAGGTATTAGTGGAAGTAACAGATCTAATATGCACATCTGTTTGGTCACTGTAAGATGATATTCAGGCTTTATATATTTCATTCCCAGCCACTTATGATTTGAATATCTTAGCACTATTACAGTTATTCTGTCTTGTATATTCCAGATTAGTCTAAATCTCATCAGCTAATTTGGTATGAACTGTTTTCAAACTGGTAGCTTTTGTGTGGTTATATGCATACCGTATATCTGTGAAGCAACCGTTTCTTATTTTGTGCATCTTATGTATGTTTCAAATTCAGTGTTTGTAACTTGTAAGTTTGAGGTAAACTGCTTTGAAAATTATTGGTTTTAATCACTTTTTCAAAAAGAAAAGCATATCAATGTACTGTTGTGCCCCAATATATATTTATTTAGGAACTTCATAAATTTTCATGACCCAGACCCTGTAGCAACTGTTAGGCCTTTCTTAGGCAGTTTTGAACTGGGCAGCGTTTATTCCTAAAAATTAAGATAAAGATACTTATAACAATTGTTTCAGAAATTACTGACCGTATGTCTTGTGTTTAAAATAAGTATTATTTTGCAAAAGATTGTTCAGATTACTTCAGAACTCTTTTTACCATGTTATGAAGAATATGTGCAGCTAAAAGGCTCATGTAATTTTTTCCCCCAGCTTTCACAAAACTAATGACCTTGTGCTCTCAACTTACTATGATCTTGAGACAAACTACTTTAAAATTTTGTGACAAACCACTTTAAATTTTTTCAAGTTTTATTTCCATGTGGCTAGGTAAGATTTAGCGTACTTAAGGTCTATGAATATTTAATTCAATTATATCAAGCAGAAGCATTGTCCTAAAGACTTCTATTTAAAGGACATTAGTAGCTGATATACTGATTTTATAACACATTATACATGTCTTCAAGGATAGTGAAGTAGGTGTGAAACTGTATTTCTCAGTATGAGAGCAAAGCAAGGGAAACTTGATAACTATGGTTTACAGAGTATTGCTTACTGTTCACAGTTTCTGAATGTAGCTATTATTCAGGTGTTCTGAATATTTATTGAGTGTGCAGAGCCTGTCCCTGCAACCATGGCTAACTTCAAGAAGAATGCCACCCCTTAACCTAGGCTGTTACTACATACTGAAAATTTTCCAAGCAACTTTGTCATCTTGTACCCCTACACTTAATTTCTGCTTAGAAGCTACCACCCTATTCACTCAGCAACCCTTAGTCCAACACAATGCTGGTAAGGTTATCATTCCACCAACTCTGATAGCTGGACTATCTGAGAATCTTAAAAGAAGTCTGCCACTGTTTATTTTGCTTCTGGCCTATCTTTCCTGCCTGGATTGTCATTACCCTATTGGATCAAGCCACCTTGACCCCAGACTAGCCAGCTCTTCTAAAACAATGCCACTACATTCATCCTTTCATCTTTGTTACCTAATTGTGTAATTTTTTTCATCTGAACTTTGCCATATTAAATGCTTGAGTAGCCAGCCATCACCCAAGTGAAATGATGTTTTTGTTGAGTCAGACAAACTTTTTACTGGGGTTTTATTGCATTAAACTTGCATATATGTTCACATTGTAATACTATGTTGATTGAGCATAAAACTTTTTCAGATTAATGGAATTTTTTGGTGATGTGAAAACAGCTTGTGGACTCCAGGTTTTAAATGACTACCTAGAAGAACGAAGTTACATCTGTGGGCATGCCCCTTCAGAAGTGGATGTTGAGGTGTTCTCTGCCCTGACTAAAGCTCCAGAAGAAACCTTTCTTCATGCTCTTCGCTGGTACAACCATATTAAGTCGCTTGGAATTGAGTTCAAGTTAACATTACAAGATGGTCTAACTTCCCCTACCATTTTATCAATGAAAGAAGAGAATGAATGTCAAGAGACAACAAAAGGAAGTGAACCACTAATGGAAGCTATATCAAATTCAGAAGTGAAGAATGAAGAATTAAAATGTGGGGATAATGATCAAGGCTTTGATTTCTTTGGTTCTGAAGATGTAGAAGATCAAGAAGCAGCAAGAGCTCGTCAAGAACGGCTACAAGCTTATGCTGAAAAAAAGTTGAGGAAACCTGGCACTACTGCCAAGTCTTCTGTGATGCTGGATGTGAAACCAAGGAATGATGGAACTGACATTAAGGCAATGGAGGAACATGTACGTTCAATTAAGGTGGATGGTCTTCAGTGGGGTGCAAGCAAACTAAACCCTCTAGCAAGTGGGGTTAACAAATTATCAATCTTATGTACTGTTGAGGATGATAAAGTTTCAATTGATAATCTCATTCATAAAATTCGTGATTTTGCTGATACTGTACAGTCTGTTGATATTGCTGCATTCAATGAGATATAAGGCCCTTTATGTCTCATGCTTTTTTGAATGCTTTGGTGCTATGCTTCCTTTACATAATCTAAATGTACTTTAATATATGATGAACTGGAGAAATTATTATACACATTTCGGAAATATATATATATATATATGAGACAGACCGGTTGAGAATTATAAATTGCCAAAGCATCAATTTAAGGTAAGTTGAAAGCAACGACAATTTGAGTGAAATCTTTAGATATGGAAAAATAGGCTGAATATCTGTATAATCTGAAAGACCATATGCTTTAGATCCACCTATAGCCACTGAAGGTTGAAACAAGATAAAGGTACGTTTTTGTAAAATCACGCAGAAATGTAGAAACACATTTTTCATCATATATATTCAAGATCCTTACTCAGAATCCACCATTCCAACTTAGAACTCATTTTCCTCAATTGCATTACCATAAATCATTCCCATTTTGGCATGTAGTGTACAGAAGAAAAGTACCAATACACATGCCATTCTTTACATAAAAATTTTAAGACAGGATGAAAAGCAGTGATAAATTCTCATTCTCCTTGGTCTCATCATGTATTGATATGCCTTGCTACCTTAACTGGAAATGATACTACACAAGACAGGGAAGCTATTGGGTACAAATGAGGAATACAGGAACTTCCTTCAATTGAATTACGAGATACCTGTATATTATTATCATCTGCCATTTGATACTGTAAGGGGAAAACTTTCTTGTACTTGTTAGCAAATGTTACCTGAGTATTCAGTATGTAAAAAATAGCTAAGGATTATAAATCTTAAGAGAAAAATATAATAAGAGAATATTTGAAGAATCTGGCATAATCACTGCATTTGTGGTCATGTGCCTGTAGGCTGGACTACAGCAGTAATTATTCCACCATATAAAAGTTTGAGTAATAATAAATGATTAATATAGTGGAACAATTCTTCTAGGTTTGGGTGAAAAGGAGTATTCTAGATCAGTGGTTGACTGTGATAAAAAGATCAAAGAATTCCCTGATAGGTGATGCATAGTGGATTTAGGAAAGGAAGAGGGCATATAGACCAATTATTCACCCATATCATAGAGCAAGTTCTAAAGGAATAAGTGTGCAGCATTTATGGTTTTAAAAAGGAAGATGATAAAATGAAAAGGAAAGCTTTCTAAGAATTTGACTCCATGAGGTGCACGCAGGGGGAGGGGGGGTGTCATTTCATGTGTGGCGGGATGGCGGCGGGAATGGATGAAGACAGCATGTATGAACATGAGCACGTGTATACGTCTGTGTATGTATATATATGTATACGTCTGTGTATGTATATGTATGTATATGTGCGTGTGTGGGCGTTTTTGTATATACATGTGTATGTGGGTAGGTTGGGCCATTCTTTCGTCTGTTTCCTAGCGTTACCTCAGCTTATGTTATGCTATCAAATAAGGCCATTTCTTTTTCTGTTCTTGGTGATACCTCACTAAATGGGAAATGGTGAACATGTATGAGAAAAAAATCTTGGGGCTAATCTTTACTGCTGGATCTTTATGAATATCAACAATCTTTTGTATCTACACTAAATGGGAAATGGATGAAGGCAAAATGTATGAATATGTGCATGTGTATATATGTATATGTCTGTGTATGTATATGTATGTATATGGGCATTTTTGTATATACATGTGTATGTGGGTAGGTTGGGCCATTCTTTCGTCTGTTTCCTAGCATTACCTCAGCTTATGCTATCAAATATGGCCATTTCTTTTTCTGTTCTTGGTGCTACCTCACTAAATGGGAAATGGTGAACATGTATGAGAAAAAAAATCTTGGGGGCTAATCTTTACTGCTGGATCTTTATGAATATCAACAATCTTTTGTATCTACACTAAACTGTCACAACCCTCCCAACAGCATCAAATGAGGTGATAAACCATCATTTTGCCTGGAATTACTAAGTCTAAATATACAGATAATGACTAAGGTACTTTTTAGAGGTTAAAAATACTACTGATGATCTCAATCATATATACATTAGTTTTACAAAACTAGAGATGTTCTACATTTGAAGCACAAAAATGAGTAATATTAATATGCTGGAGACTTTATATGCAGAAGTCATACCTGTAAGCATTACAACTTTGCCTTTGGTACATTGTCATCTTCATCTGGAATTTTGTAAGTCCAAGTATGTGCTGGTAATTTTTTGTGCTCTGTTAAAGAAAGAAAGATTCTGCAATTGAAATTCTGCATTGGCTATGCAAGCATTTTGTCTTTAGTAAAGGATACATAGTAGTGAGGGAAGAAAGATATGAGGGACGGGTAAAGGTTTCTCTTTTGTAATGAGAAACCTCAAAGTTGCAGGGATTACAAGCATATGATGGTCCCTCACATAATGAATATATATGGGGAAAAGTAGCAGCAAGGTAAGCCAAATTTGACAGATTATCCTCAAAAACTGATTGATGAAGCACACCAGACATTTGATGAAAATAATTTGGGCATAATCAGGACAAGGCAAATGATAATAAATAAAAGAAGGTTGTACTTTGGTTATTTGAAAATTGGCTGACTGGCCATACACATAGATTTGCAAATAATGGTCAACCCTCAAAATGGTTGAACAAAACAAGTGCTGTGCCACAAGGTTCTCTCTCATATATATTAATGATATTGATGATGAGCTGCATTGTAAGATATCAATATTTGCAGAAACTACTAAGCTGGAAAATAAATCTACAACAGAAACTGAACATTTTCAGCTTTTAGTGGGCATAGACAAACTGATGACTGGGCTAACAGGTAGCAAATGAATTTCAATAGGGAAAAGTGCAAAGTTTTACATATCAGTAGCCAAAAATGTAAAGACAACCTAGAGTATGAATTCTCTTGAACTACAAGGGATAAATGATGAAAAAGACTTGGGTGTAATAATCTCTTGAAATCTAAAGTCAAGAAAGCAGTGCACTGGGTGAACAAAATGCTTGCGTTTAAAGGTAGGGCTATTGAATTTAGGTTCCTGGTGCATCCCCAACTTGAATATCATGTTCAGTTTTGGTTACCCTACTATAAAAAATACAGAGAATACAAAGGTGAGCTACCAAGACGATTCCCAAACCAAGAGACAAATCCAATGAAAATCAAGTAAATACCTAAAATCAATTTAGTTTAGAAAAGAGAGGGTTAATAGGTGATTTACATGGGTATTCAAAATTATCAAAGGCTTCCATAATTTTGATCTAACAAGCTACTTAGAGACAGATTCATCTGATTTCACTTGTGGTAATGATTACAGACTTGTGGGCAAATACTTGACCTTAAATGAAGCAAAGTAACAATTACAATGGTTGAAAGTTTTACCATAGATATGTTTAAAAAGATGATAAATATTTCACTTTAAATCCCTGCCTGACATTATTTTCACCCAACCTACATGAGAAGTATAAAATATTTTTGTTTTAAAAACTTATGTCTTCACTCTTCCCACAATGATCTTAGAGATTCATATCTCTTGGGTTCAGAAAATGCTTTGGGAAAAGAAAAACTTAGGGGTATATCTCACTAAGGCATCAAGGAGAATTTCCTCATCAACAGGTCACAGAACTCGCCATTCACTGGGTTAGATGCACCATCAATGATGCTGTGATATGCAATTTATTCTTGAAGATAAAGAAGATAGTATACTACCCATGTACCTCCTACAAGCTACAAAAGGCACTAAAAGGACAGGCATGGGTAGGTTGGAGATTCTTCCCAACAGTATCATCACTTTAAAAGGAACTGGAGCTGAGAGGAGATTTTACCTCATGGGATTAGCCATCTGTTCCTGATGCTAACTTACTAAGGAAGGAAAGCTGAGCACGTTTTGAAAAAATAAAATGATGGTTTATATGTAAATCTGCCTTGATATGATGGCACATCAATATGTAAAGAAATAAAACATTTCAATTAAATCAAGAAAAAATTACTTCCACAGTACACAGTAACTTGCTCCCTTGAAGCACAACTATTTGATATTTGAATACACAATTTACAGGGTCCACATCTTGTGTAGCTACATATAAGAGCTCACCTTGAATTTCCCAAAAGAGAGGGGAATAAAGGCTGCCGCCCCCATCAACCTTCAGGGTTTCACCAGTAATGAATGAGGCTCCTGGAGACAGCAAGAAACATACTGCACATGCCACCTAAATATATGATACAATGTGAACATAATTTTATAAGGGAGCTTTAAATATTGCCTTAATTACTTGCATTGTTATTTTCTACATTTAATGGATGGTGTTACATGCAATACTTCAGTCATTACAACTGTTAAACAAGATTCTCTTTTAACATGAACTTTTTACTTTGCCTTTCTAATTCATTATCACTGTCCTGTTAATACATGTTACAGCATGCCCCTAGGGCTCAGTCCTCTGTTCTTGGTGCTACCTCACTAATGCAGGAAATGGCACATATGTATGAAAAAAAAATATATATCTATATTTATTATACTTTGTCGCTGTCTCCCATGTTAGCAAGGTAGCGCAAGGAAACAGATGAAAGAATGGCCCAACCCACCTACATACACATGTATACACATACATGCCCACACACACACACACATATACATACATATACATTTCAACGTATACATACATATAAATATATTTCTTTTTCTTTCATACT
>JAUUDY010102574.1:0-14193 GCA_032361765.1 Panulirus inflatus
TGTTAGTGATTGGGTTGTGGACCTGCGTGCCCGGAGGGACGCTGGCACTCCCCAGAGAACCCCAGTATGCGTGTCCTACGGAGTCGTGGTGTGTCCCGAGCGAGTACTGTGATGTGAAGCAGGTCGTCTACAAGTACAGTCCCACGGATGACGAACTGAAACCCGTGAAGGTAACTCGGAACAAACTCCAGGTTTATAAGACTGTAGTTTGCTTCGCATACCTGAAGATGGTAGAAATTGACGTACTCGTCAGAATAGATCACTAATACCCGAGGCAATACTTGACGTATTTGTTAGGTAGACATGTTTAGTTCCCAATGAGTTGCAGCCTTTCCATTATGTCGATCTCTGCTCCCTCCACTATCGGGTCTGTTTACTCCACTGTCCAAACCCTCTCGGCTATAAAGCTTGCTCTCCCTACCACCACACCTCGTGCAGCTGTCATCCCTTGACCCTCCTCGCAATGCATATTGTCTCAAGGATTACATTGCCAAAAGTTTTTTACCGCCCACGACTTTCTAAAAATCATTGGGACTACAGTTTCCACAAACCTATCCATCATAGCACCCATGACTTCCCCTCGTCTACCTTATTGTTTCCAGACTTCAGCTTCCATAGTTTCATCCATTGCCATATCCACACTCGGAAATATGAAACACTTCACGTTCTCTACATGCCAAGTCGCATTTAGATGAAATTTCTTTATCCCTCCTAAGCCTCATGACTTGGTTATTTGTCAGACATGCACACCATTGGATAATTGTTTAACGCCTCTTGTCTATAATTCGACAGTACCTATGTGGTGCGACCTCGGACAGCGCGGGGACTGTGTGCTGCAGTAACCAGACCAAACTGCCCACATCCTTCACACCGACCTCCACCAACTGGTTCTACATGGACGAGGTGAGCTAATAAGGTTACTCAGGTCTGGGACCCCAAGGGAGTTTTGATATGGTTACCCAGGTGGTGGACCTCGAGGGAGATTGCCATTCGGTATGGTAACTCAGGTTGAGGACCTTAAGGGAGAGTAAGATAACACAGGTTCAGGATCCTTAGGGAGATGATTAATCAATCAATAAGGTTACTCAGGTTGAGGACTTGAGATGATCAGTCAGTAAGGCTAATTAGGTTAAGGTTCTCGAGGGAAATGATCATTAATGCAAGTTGTGGATCTAAGGAGCAATGAATTTTCTTGGCGGGTCTTTGTCCTCGTGAACGAGAAGAGATCTTCGTTAATCGCGTCGTGAAACATTCAGATACTCAGGAGATTGCAGTGGTCTGTATCTTGTGTTAGAGATGACCGGAACCAATATTGTACAAGTCTTCAGATATATTCAGTGATAAAGGTCTATACTTCAGTATGTGTGATGTATCCGATACTGAAATTTCATTTAATTCTAGATAACTTTCGTACTGGCTTGCACAATGACTTTTGAATTTCATTAACATTGAATATAAAGCTGAACTTTTGCCTCAAGTTTTTAACTTTTTCTGTTCTTTGGTACTTGGGGTTTTAGATCCCACAGTAGTATTGGGACTGGTCAGTGTTATTGTATATAGTGATGGTGATTTTGAGAACGGTAGGAGTTCAAAGACGACACTGAATAGAGAAAACTGTGTAGCTCTGCTGAGGATAGTCTTCCAAATTCGTTAAGGGTATCAAGAATTTGTGCGGACAGCAGAAACACGTTAGGTTGTGATGCACTTTTGATAAACTACTGGCTTTGGTGTTTTAGGAAAACAACAGTACTTAAAGTATTTAGAAAATGATAAAAACGTGGGAGATTTTAACACCTGGAATTATTTGGTTTTTATACAACCTTCGTAAAGACTGCAATTGCTAGTGGGAGCAGAACAAATATATCTTGTATCACGTTTGTCGTCGTTTTTGTCAGTTCTCTTTCAAGTTACTGTACCACTTACTGTAGCTTGCTTCCTTTCGTTAGAACTGGGGAAATTTTATTCTTTGCCTCGGCCACTGGCGTCTTTGGAAATGGTACATGTGTAGTATTATTGGCTTCATAATTTCGCCTTCTCGGGAAATTCAACCAGTCTGCAGAGCATAGTGTCACTGAGAGAAGGCGACTTTTGACAGATAGATCAGTTCCCCGCAGTACCTGCCATATGTAGTTGCTAAATTTTTCTAATGGGAATTTGTCTTAAGGACGTTGATTCCGCTGCTGACTAGGTACTTTTAAGACGCTGACCATTGGAAGATGCATATGAACACAGGAAGAATGTCCTCAATTTGTTAGATTTATACGGGATACAAAGTCTTCGACAAAGTTCCACTTCGAATGTGAAGTTTTTTTTTCCTCAACGGGATTAACATGTAGTGCTTCACACAAATTAGGTAGTTGAAAGCTTCACCATAAGTTAGCTTCAAGTCCATGACTGACATTGAGTCTCGTTAATTGCGTACGATAAAAGTATTTCTGTAGTAGAACTATTTCCACGTACCACACTTATCTCCGTTATCACAGCCTATGTTGGAACAAGAGATCTGTTGTCGGCACGCTGTACTATCGTTGAGGGAAAGTAAACTACTTGACACCATACGAAAACATGATCCTGTCGACTAGTAAGCGTTGCCCAGAAGCCTGACGCTATGGAAAGTGGTAACTAAATTTCCCTAAAGTTCTGAGTCTGTCCCAATGGCTTTAATACGGCCAGGTACTTCGCCCTGGTGTTAACTGCCAACTTTGATTTATCATTTTAGGATGTGTAGCAGCCAGGGTCTTCGCAATAAATCGACGGCATCTTTCACTTGGGCTAGAGACTTGGGAGGAGGGAAAGAGTAAGACCCTAGTTCCTCCCCTGAGGTTGGCAGTGGTAATGGCGAGTCTGGGTTGTAAAGTTAGTTGGGGATGGTCCAGGCGGGGTTGTCGCGGGTGGCCGCATTAGTATTCCTGGCGCAGGTCCAGCTGCAGTTGTCGGCACACCTCCCCTCGGACGCGGCCCCCGACCAGCTGCTTTTGTTGGCACCTTCGTCCCTTCGGATGCGGCAGGGCGCCACGATCACCCGTCCTTGTCGGAGGCCCCGCTATCTACTCTAGTACGGCCCTTACTCGATGTTATGTCGTCACTCCTTCCTACATCTTCATCAGCTCTCCTCTCCTCGAGGATGCAACACTAAACGACTGTTTGGTAGCCTCGTCCACTTTAAATTCCCACAACCTGCCCCTACAAGTAACCTCTTTGCCATTGGTGTCACCTACGCCAGTTGCACATTGCTTCTTCGAGAGGACCTGGCTAGTCTGTTGTAAAGATCCTGAGGGGGGTTTCTTAGTGTCCCCGTCCACCTACAAACGTCCAAGACGCTTGATCTGATCACCCGCTACACTGGACGACGTCAAGCCACATACCCTTGCAACCCTCACCCCGCCACCTCTCCCCACTCTCTTCATTTGTCTCTACCCCCTCCCGCGAGGCGTGGCTAGTCTCGCACTAACTCTGTTACTTGTAGCCAATTCCAGGCTGTGGTCGGCCCCCTTGACAAAGCTACGGTAAAGTCTCCTTACCATTATTAGCTCAGAGTAGCAGCAATCCTAGAGTTGGCTCCAAAAGCAGTGCTAATGACTTCGATGCAGTAACTTTATTGGTCACTGGTAACTGTTGGGAAATGAATGTTTGTGGTAGTTAGGTACATGAGCGTTAGATTTTTGTCTCCTTTAAAAAGATAGTCTTTTGCATCATAAAGAAAACTGGAAATTGTTTCGATAAAAAAGATTTTGAAAGAATCGAAGCCTCATAACCAGCTGACTGGTATCATTAGTGCCAGATCTCTCAAGTTTACAGATTGAAATTTATAGCGAAAAGTTGTGAAGTAAGGCTTACCAGAAGGCGAGAGTGGGTTTTCTTCCCACCCTATCCCCCTTCCTGAATGTAGGGCAGCACAGCGAGCGGCGGTATCAGAGCAGCTCGTCAGGGGCGTAGAGATAAGCTTCCTGAGGGGCGACACTGATGGATAATGCGAGCACGGCGCGCAGCCCGGGCCTCTGGCGTCTCTCCAGCTCTTGCCCAGGAAGATGGAGTAGAGGAGGGCTGGTGGAAGGGGGCAGTAGAGGGGTCACGACCAAGACTGATGGCAAGGGGTTAACTGAGATGTAGCTTTTCAGTGCAAAGACCCTCGAGTTAGAAGTATAGGGAGCGGAGATTAAGCGGAGGACGGCGTACGACAGGAACATGGTTTTAGCGGGTTTAAGTATGTGGTTGAGAGGAGGGGTCCGGCGGTGGTGGTTGTCCATAGAGTTGAGAGTTTGGTGATCTTGGGCATGAAGACTTGTTTCGGTGTCAAGGCTGAAAGTCCTTGGCTCATGGTGACGTATGGATCACGACAGATGGCTTGCCAGGTGCTGGTAAAGCGGATTGGGTGGATATCAACATGGAGTCTTTAATGGTATTGTATAAAGCACAAAGAAAAACTAGTGTATTATCAACTGGGTGATCACCTAGATCTATTCTGAATAGCTTTCAACATTTCTCATCCATTTTAGATGTTATTGTAGGCAGCTTTCCGTTTGAGATTCGTATGGGTACGCCCTTAACTAGATATACACATTGCTCACTGCCAAAATGATTTTTTTCTTGCTGGCCAGAACTAGAGGTTGTTTGTTATAAGTTCTGCCTCATTTTCATTATTGAATCCCGCAGATTTTGGATAACTCGTTACCTGTAAAGATGCAAACTGGTGAACTTTGTAAAATATTTATAATTGTATATTCAGTGATAGCGGTTTCCTGCATCACCTAGGTAATGCCTGGAATAGATTGAGCTTTCGAGGAGCAGCAGCGGTCCTTGCTTGGCTGCTCAAACTCTTGTTCCATTTTTTAGACATTAAGATAAAAGGGGAAAGTTTCCAGCTCCAGAAATTGAAATTACAAGATGGGGAGGATTTCCAGCCTTCCCGCTTCCGCCCATTTTAGTCTCCGACAATACACAGGGAATAGTGGTACAATTCTTTCACCTTTCCAAGGGATAATATATATACGCAATTATCAATCTGGTTTTGGAGCAATGACTTTTGTGAAGACCAGTTGTAACTCAACATCCATCATATATTTAAGGTTTACTGTGTCGAATCTGATGATTACAAATCGGTTGAGGCTTGCCAAAAAGTCGTACCAATGCTGTAAGTGTTGGATTACATTGCTTTGAAATTTCCATACATTACATTGCCAAAGATCATTTTTTTTCTCTTCCAACTGTTCAGGGTGTTTTCGGGTAGTTGTATATAGTTTGTTGCATGAGAACCGGGACCGGACGGAGAAAGTTATATTTTAGGTGAATGAACGCCAACTTTGCATCAGTTGTGTAGTTTGGAGTACAACATTTGTTTGACTCTGACGGAATGCAAGTCGACCAGATACAGAAATAACCGAATATTTTGCCAAAAATTCTAGAAATATATGGCTTGGCAATGGGGTACAAGGACTAGGATATCTTGGCGTAGAGGAGTCTTCGCGTATACCTGTCTACTGAAGTGACAAGGGTAGTAAGATCTTGTCTTCGTGCTGATCATCTATCTGGTCTGAACGTTGCTGTACACTCCATGCCTTTTTAAACTTTCGGTACCTGAATTTTTTTTTTAGAAATGTTTAGTTGACTTTTATTCTCTACGAAAATGTTTCCTTGTGCTTCTGCAACTACTAGAAAAAGTTAGATTTGCATAGATATCTTTGTACCTGTAACTTAACGAAAAGGTGTTTTTGTGAACTGCTCTTTCAAATAACTTTTAAAGATAGTGGTATTTGCGACTTGGCTCCTTTGATACTGTGTGATATATACTGATTGTTCCATTCTGAGTCTGCATTGTAAATACTTTGATTTCATGCTACGCTATGAAGCTAATTTCTATGCTAAGTGGAATCTTCCCGTGAAAAAGGCGATTTAATCTGTATGGCCAGCACTTATAAAACTTAAGTCTTGTAGTACTATGAGGTAGTCAATAGAAAACTACAAAAAAAAAAGTTGCACTTAATTTGCTTCCACCAAAAGATCGGTCGTTAGCAACAGATATGTCGAAGAAAGTCATGTTTTATATAGACATTAGCATCAGGTTGTACGTTCGTTCCTAACCTGGTTTTGTGCGTCTGTGAGTTGAATGAACAAAGGAGCCCCTGGGGACTGGCGTTGAAATATGAACTGGCTTGAGGATGGATAAGGAAACGGAATTGGGTTAATTGGCAGCTTCCCGTAAAAGCGATCTTCCTGGGTCTCTTCTTGAAGGCTTTGGCATTGTTTAACGATGGTGTTAATATAAACAATTGACTTTGTACGATGTACACCTAAATGTTTGTAAAAGGTCATCGTAGTTTGATTCGCACTTAGTTGATGCAGCAATTTATCAGTATCTAAAAAGCCACTGGCTTAAGACCTATAACTGTGGTTTGGGTTTACGGCGAGTTATGCCCACTATAAAAAAAGTTTAGTTTGTAACTTTAAATCTCATAACTAGGAAGAAACTCCATGCGGCTTAATAGAAGCTTCTTTTACAAACTGTTTTGATGCATGATTTCACTAATAACAATGTAATTCAAGATTCTTGTTATAACGAGCACCCTTAACGTTCGATAATCTATAAACTTATATTTTTTTCCTGAGGGACAGGTCTGGTAAGATTTATCCTTCATCAGTAAACTAATTGTGCATGACCCTGTAGGTATTTCAAAGTTTCCATTGACCCAGTAGTAGTTCTTTGGTAACCAGTTTTCTTCCATCAGAGCTCTGGGAGGGAGCGTGTACCGGTGCAGGTGGTGGCATGGCCAGGCTACGGAGCGCAAGAGATGCCGCCAGAACTCGTACCTGATCCTAGCCTCTGCCCGCCCTCCAGCGTGTGCACCCCTCCTACCGTCTGCCCCAGCTCCAGCATCACTTACTCCGGCTTGCTGTCGTATTCCATCACAAAGAAAAAGGTAATGTAACATTGGCGCTTTAGGGCAAGGACGCTTGTTTGGTTTGCAAAGTGTTTAATGAACATGGTGGCGTGGTGGTAGAAAATAGCGTTTCTAAACTACCCCAAATTTTTTGACACCTGTTCATTAAACAGATCCAGAGCAGTGAGTGCATTAGAGGGAAAAAAAATTGGCAATTTACGTGAGGGGCCAAATATAGCAATGTATTTGAATGAATTTTTCCGCTGGAATTGTACTGAAAAAAATGCCCGATTTAAAATTCGGTTGGGATAAATGCTAAACTGTAAAATGCCAGGAAGAGGAAAGTGGCGCTTTTCTAAGCTTCATATTAGAGAACCAACGAGTAGCCTCTTCTGCATTGTCCCGGGTTTGTAGGGGTGCCAATTCACAAACAAAAATAATACTAGACCAACGAAAACGCTTGATCGGGTATAGTTTGGTCACATGATAAAGCCAGTTACTAACAATGACTGTCCAGAAATAGACACTGAGAGGGAAGAGAAGTCATAGGACAATACGTAAGTAAAGAGGTCTATCATGTGTCTGCATATTTAAACGCTTTCGGTAATGTCTTGACATACGCGTGCTAGGAGGTTGAGATTCTAGCGTTAGCGTGACGACTTGAAGCGATTGTTTAAGATTTTAAGAGCTCTCGAGAACCAATGTTGAAGTATGGTGATGAAGACGTGTAGAATGCAGATCACACAAGTTTCCCCAAGAATGCGAAATACTGTAGTAAATTAACATTTCAGACAAATGTCTGGATCATGCCAGATGTAATATATAAATCTTCGATCCTTCAAGGAAAGAAAACCTCGGATAGTTGTCTAATACTTACCATTGTGTCACCTTTTACAACTGTAAAAAGTTTGGTCATCATAGTATAAAATATAATCCCAAGAACATAATCTTCAGTTGTACAACGTGTAAACCAAATACGGCATAAACGCAGTGGCATACTCCTTTAAAGAGTTAAAGATGTGAAATTTAGATAGGAAAAAATATGCGGAATGAGGTTAGCGGAGTAGGACTTGCCAGATATATGGAACAAGAGACACTGAGTGGGGAAGTAGTTTGTGGGCCATGTTGCTCCCAAAGGAGAGAGGCATAGATATGATTCATGGTGGTAGTTGAAGTTCTCTCGTTTCTTGTAAGTATAATTGATGTAAATCATTATAATAGGGTGGAATTAATTATGGTTAGACTGACAATATAGAAGTTATTGAAGTCTCTACTAGGAAGTTTTAACACTTTCTGGTGGCAGTGTACTGGTTACTGTCTCCGTGGATTAAGTGAGGCTGTTTTTATCGTTGCGTGTACGAGGGCTACGATTAATGGAACTGCTATTGAGAATTGAAATAGCATGAAGATGGAAGAAAAGTACTTGCATGAAAATCTTAGACATATTTTGTAGGAAGAGAACTTTGCCGTGGGACCAAGTTACCACTTCGTAAATTGTCAATCTCCGCTATTTCGAGTTGCGGAAAAAATGTTGAAATGGCAAAAATCATGTACGTAGATTTAATAGCGTTCGTACTTCTCCATTGTCTTCCAGCTGAGAAAGACACGTGTTCTAGGCTATTGATTACAGCAACTTGAGATGCTGGGGTTTAATGGGAGATGAGACAAAAGACAAGCGGGTATATTGTGTGGCGCGCGTCTGGCAGCCTGGCTTTTGTCCTTGCCACCCACCGACTCTGTCGCGCCCTCAAGGCAGCATGGAACTTAAAATGAAGCGTAATATTTACATATTCGTGGGAGAAAGGAATGTTGTTTTGAAGATGTATGTAGTTTCTGCATAGATCAGAGGATTCTAGAAAGCATACAGATATTTCATGAAATCCCAGAACCTCTTAACATGCTATTTGATTCATTTGTTTTGCAGTATTGTATAGCCAAATATTGTACATTGGTGGAGTGCATGCCCAGGACAGAATCCCCTTTTATCAATATAAGGCTTTTATGAAGCTGGAGGCTGGAAGTACAAAAATTCATTCGGAACGTTATTTAATGTTGACTGTACACAATTTCATTCTCTTGATCTTGAAAACTGAAGGGGACTTGAATGTTGAATGCATCTTGAGTTTTCTCTCATTTCATCAATGCTTTATAAAAAAAAAAAAAAAAACTTTGAACTGTTGTGTGAAGTGATTTACATTTCGTCGCAAATGCTTCAAGATAGTGATGCAAATCCTGGAATAGTCTTATTTTATTTGCCCTGTAAGAGACTCTCTGACCTGGAAGTGTTGAATCCAAAAGTATAGACGTCAATTAAATACATGTATAGACTCTAGTATTTCTGGTCTGTTACCGGGGTGTGCGCAGGCATCGCGAGCCGGATGAGAGGGTTAATTGGATCTGATTAACACACCATGGAAGAATGGGACGAAGAGGAGAGAGAGGCTTACTCAAGATGAACTATTCATTGGTTTAAAGTTTTCACAACTTTATAGCGTCCAAACACCCAAAAAGTAGTGGTGGTGCGTCATTAAAAGTATTTTAAGTACTGAGATTTGTTCGTCAAATTCGGATTAAGATTAGTTTACTTCTGACAAGATAATCTAAATACACCGATGGCTTTGTTGAGGCGACAGTTTTTAACGGTAGTTTATTGCCTCCCACGTCACGTTGGGTGAAACCTTTGTGTTCGATGGTTGGGGGCCGACGGACGAATCCATTTGTCCAGGGATGCAGCTGTTTCCTCGACCCTCCACGCTTTAAAAGGAAAACCTCAAAAAGTCTGTATCGGATTAACGACGAGTAAAGCGGTTTGATGGATGCGCTGGCTGTAGGAGCAAGTAACGGGTTTACATGAAGGCAAAAGCACGTTCGGCGGTGCGGCGTCGCTGGTGCCCGTAAACCAGCGCATGGTGACAAAATGTTAGTACCATTGTTCGATTTTAACTTTTTTCCGTTGCTCCAAAACAATAGCTGAACCAGGCTGTAATTTTTCCGTACTGTATGAAAAATGAACCATAGTCGAGATTGAATTTGTTAAAATGCTTTAGAAGCCCGATGTGGCATGCATATGGCTTGGGTCTGTTGAACTAAATGTATGATTACTTCATTTTACATCGTCTGAACCAGACAGTGCTCAGGGAGGGAGACTGTCTAGCCACTCCACCACAGAGTTTGACTTTCATATTACGTTACTCTGGTATTAGAATCTTGGATGTGAGCTCAGCGTACGCGAGGGCTTTCTTTGCTGTTGTAGTCTAATCTATCAAATATGGTTATTATTTTTTCTGTTGAACGTAAAGGAATCTTAAGAGGATAGCGAGAGGTTGGGTCGGTAGGGTAAGCTATGAGCGGACGGTAACGCTATGGTTAGCGTGATGAACGTGAGTGTAGTAGCAGTATTGGTGCATGGAATTCTAAAAATCCTTGACTGGGATGTAGAGATGCTAGACCCCGTTGGTTGAGGATGGACTTCCTGTGGAAGCTTGAATACATTTTGATTGTGTAGAGGAGAGAGAACGCCCCACACAACGGATGTAGTTGTAGGAGATCGTTTTTGGCGCTTGAAAGTTCATGCTCCACATGCATTAGGGTAGTTTAGCTGTCCTGTGTTACATTGTATCCATGGCACTAAACTGCTTCCCCCCTCTAGTACAGGGAAGCACCACATGACCAGCTGTAGGGTGTAATTTACTGCTGAGACCTTGTAGAAATTAATCTTCAGTTGGAAAGAAAACGGGACCAATAGTGAGTAGAAGCGGCGGAAACCGTTTAGTTAAATGTAACCAGAGTTGATGCCCTTCATGAGTAGTGCTTGAGTGAAAATTGTGTAATCAGTGTTCGATAAAACTGGGGTCGGTGTGTGTGGGCAGGCTGGTGAGAATCCTCTTGAGGGTCGAATGCTTAGCTGGGCAGGCTAATGCAGGTCTTACCAGCCTTGGGAACAAGAATGAACGGCGCGCGAGGCAGGCTAGTCAGTGTGTGGACCAGGCCAGGAGTTTTGTTCAATGACGAAGATTGCCAGTGAAGGTCTGGCTGTGGACTCCATGTTTGTAACCAGAGTATCGAAAGTAAAAATGGACGTGTGGACTGTCTGTTGCCGCGTGTATGTTCGTAGAATTGTGAAGGACCCGGGTGTAGCGGTGCGTCCTGCGTTGCTTAGCGATACTAACCATAAGTCTGCACAGGGCTGCCAAGGTTCGAATCTTGGGCGTGGTAGTGTGCCTACACCCAACCTTGGTGTTCATCCTTCCCTCTGGTCTGGTCGATGAGTTGCCAATTGGCTTGTGCTGGTGTGTGTACACGCGCGCGCACTGGTTAAAAAAATCTACGCATGGAGTAGCATCAGCAGTGGCATGTAAATGAAAGCCTACAGATGCAGTTACCGACGAAGCTCTGTGTCGCGTGCCTGGTAGGGCGGGCGTCCGGGCGGGTAGGGAGTGGGAGAGACGGAGGGTGAAAGGCTACGGTGTAGCAGGGAGATGAACCTCGATAGATATAGTGTGAGTATAGGGTCGACACTTGCTTGCCTCGGGTGTTGAGAGGCTGCGGCACAGTGTCATGGACGCAATAGTGGGTGTAGTCATGGGTGTGGAGGGAGGGGTGTCAGTACACAGGCCACCCACAGCCCTTCCTCCTTAATGCTCGTTTTATCTGCTCTCTCTATTGTTTTCTCAGTCGGGCAAAGTTCGCCATTTTCTGAGGGCGGACAAAGGAGGACGCTCATGAAAATTCATAATAAGGATGAAGTTGGGATCAGGGAGAGGCTTGGGGTCTGTTGTGGTCGCCAGGGGGTGGCGGGTGTGTGTGGCGGCGTCGTCTGGGTCATATTGAGAAGCTTCGGTGAGGACGTGACTGTATGAGCGGTGATCATGAACTGGCTGAGGGTACGACAGTTATGAATAGGAAGACTTGAGGATGAAGCATTTAGCTGTAGTTATACAGTTGAAAATATGTGTTCATAAGTAGCACTGAAAAAAAAATCCTTGGTTCGAGATTTTAAATTGGCCTGGTTCTTTTTCTAAATTTGTGCCCAAATATATCAACAAAACAACACTATATGGTTCTAGAGTAAAACTTTTCAGTTTGTGCAAGATTGTAAGTAAACCATATGCAAAATTATTTATTACATACTGAAAAAAAAGGTGCTAGAGAATGAGTAAACGAACCAGGTCTATTCTGCAGCCTTATAATGAGGGTTACTGGAATTAGGCATTTGTCTGGAATTTCTTAGACTAAATCATTTGTCAATTTATTTGGTCCTTTAGTGGTGTGCTGAGCGTGAATGCTTTTAATTTCTCGGACTTGGAGAGAAGTATGCCCGTTTCTCATTTAATCGTATTGGGGAGGGTGGGTTTCGGTAAGTTTCCGCACAAAGGAAGATCTGTCTTTTAAGTTTAGATAAATGTTGGGCTAGAGGATTGTCTAATCTTGAGATTTCACATTTAGTAGTGTTAACAAATAGTTCTCGGTATGTTCACTGTAGTTCTTCGTGGTATGTTCGTTGTACTCTGAAGTTTCTGAGCTTCAGTAATTAATGTAAAGCATCCTGGTCGTTTTATCCGAAATATTGTCTCGTAAATCGGGACGAAAATAGTATTTGACATTTGAGTGAAATAATTTGGTTAGATTTCATTAAGTGCGGGTGCAAATATTAACATGATGTAAACTCATAAGAAGTAAATTAGGTTTGGAATAATTTGCAGTGGGTTAGATTTTTCTAGCATCTCTCTAGCCTGTCCACTGGCTCTTGAAGTGGTGAATGCTTGGGATGGTACAATGGTTAACTTGTCTATCTTGATCCTGAAGGTGACCATAAGAAATTTGGTGTTCGCTAGTCAAGTAAATACGTAGGAATAGCTTGAATATCCGTGACTGATTGCAAAGAAAGTTTCGTGTGTGTATTTGCTGGGAGATTTGTGAAAACGGCAGCCCCACGTACGTAGTACAACGGTTCTCCTTCCATAAATGTTAGAAGTTTGACATCAAATCCAGTGCATAGCAGAGACTTGGAGACACACTAATTAGCGATTCGCATGCAGAATGCAGTGATGCTTCCGTAAAGCCTTGGAGCGTGTTCCCCCGGACGTATCTTCTTAAAAGATTATTTACGTGGATTTTAGACATTGTTATAGTTAGCCAAGAAAGTTCATAATCAAATATACAGTCTGCAAAAAAATAGAACAGATCTACAGATAATTGGAGCTACAAGGACTTAAATGTCTGACTTCACTGTGGAGAAGTTCGGATCGAAATGTTTTAATTTTTTACGGCTTCTCTCTTGCCTGTTCACGGGTTTGGACGCTTTTGTTGCAGCTGCGTCGCTACACTGACTTAACATTAAGATTGGGACGAAGTGTGTGTGATTTATTCTGGGTGTCATTTATTGGTATGTCGCGTCGTCGTCTTTGGCCACGACGCTGCAAAGATAGGAGAGCATTGGGTACATAGTATAGGAGAGTGGAAAGAAACTTTTATGAGTGGAGATTGAAGTATTTATTTCATTAAGTATTCGAGTCCCCTTGTTTTAAAAACCTTGTTTGTTACCATAACAAAACAATGTTGAATACCCATGTGAAAAGAGGAACATATAGTGCTGAAATTACATATACAGTAATGAAAGAAATGTATAGTGTGGTATTTCTGTAACCATTTAAAAAAAAGGGGTATTTATAATCGTACATATGTTCTGGGAGAGCCAGAGCCGCCATATACGATTTTGCTCCATTTTTGAATTCGTATGTAGTTACCATGTATGGTCCTTTGTTCTAGATTCCCATGTCAGAAATTCTTGATCAGCATCTTTTCGTGTACCTTTTGAAATCTTTTCCTCGGGCAAAATGTTACTTTCTGATTATATCGGTAAAGTCTAGCTTTATAAACAGTCGCAACTCGCCCCTTGCCGGAGCTTTTCTTTGTGTAAATTACATATTTTTCCTATTGAAGCAAACTGGATCTTTTGGGATTTGATGTCGGAAGAATATTACATTATTTTCTTTGAAATTTCAAAAATCTGAAATATCGACCATACTGAAACAAGGGTGACATGAAGGATTTATTCAAAAATCTAAAATATTGACCATACTGAAACAAGGGTGACATGACTCGTCTAATTCCATCAAACCTAAGGGTACCGATATCTTTTTAGCGTACAGATTATCTTGCAGTATAAGGTGAAAAGTCCACTAGTACAGTAATCATGGCACTAGGCTGAGTTGTCTGTGTACTAGATCTGATAGTCTCCAGGCCATGATGATTACAGGTGCAACACAGGGATGGTTGGACGTCGACTCTACACATTTTGCAGCCATCTTCACTTCGT
>JAUUDY010102794.1:0-14184 GCA_032361765.1 Panulirus inflatus
TACTCGTAACTTCCTCCTTTAACACTCTATTCCAAACTCAGTTACTACTGCAGAAATTGGTGACTGAGTTTGGGACCAAGTGTGTGAAAGAAGGAAGTTGAGAGTAAATGTGAATATAAGCAAGGTTACTAGGTTTAGCATGGTAGAGGGACAAGTTAGTTGGGATGTGAGTTTGAATGGAGAAAATTTTAAGAAAGTGAAGAGTTTTATACCTAGAAGTGCACATGGCAGCAAATGGAACCATGGAAGCAGAAGTCAGTCATGGGGAGGGGGGGGGGGAGGGTGAAGGTGCTGGGTTCATTGAAGAATGTGTGGAAAGAGAGGTCAGTATCTGGTTGGGTGAAAATAAGTATGTTTGAAGGCATAGTATCCCAATAATGTTGTATGGATGTGAAGCATGGGCTATATATGAGAATATGCAGAAGAGGGTTGATGTGTTGAAACTGAAATGTTGGAGGACAGTATGTAATGTGAGATGGTTTGATTGAGTAATAATAAAAGGGGTAAGAGAGAGATGTGGTAATAAGAAGAGTGTGGTTCAGAGAGCTGAAGAGGGTGGGTTGAAATGGTTTTTACATATGTAGAAAATGAGTGAGAAGAGGTTGACAAACAGGATATATGTGTCAGAAGTAGAAGGGACAAGGAGGAGGAGGAGGAGACCAAATTGGAGATATAAGGGTGGAATGAGAAGATTTTGAGTGATCAGTGCCTGAATGTACAGGAGGGTGAGATGTGCAGGGGATAAGGTGCATTGGAAAGATGAGGTATACAGGGGTCTATATGCCATGGTAACTCCATAAATCAGTACCAGAGACCTACCTTCACTAAGAAACATTCCTCATCCTCCCCAATACTCGCACACACACGTTACTCTCTCAGTAAAAACACAACACAACCATAAGTAACATTCTAAGCATCCCATATACTTGTAGCACTTTTCAAAAGGCATTTTTGTCAAACCTATCATATGCTTTCTCAAGATCTATAATGCTACATATAATTTGTTTTCATTCTCCAAGCATTTCTCATTCACCTGGTTCACATCCTCATTGTCTTATCAAGCCAAACTGCTCCTAATAATCATATGTTTTGAGCATGCCACCATCTTCTGAATCACTGTTCTCTACACACTACCAAGTACCCTCAAGACAAATTTCCTTGTAATTGAAAATTCATTATTGATCCCTTTACCTTTATAGAAGGGCATGAAACATGCATCCCACCAGTCCTTACACTAACCTAGAGTTATATAAACATCAAACAGCCTGAAAAAACTATCGATAGTACATCTCCCCCTCTCTTGAGAAACTCTACTGCAATCCCATCTACTTGTGCCAATTTGCCACACTTCATCCTGTGCTAGATTTTCACTGCCTTCTCTTTTCACCTTGCTATCCACCATGTCTCACTCACTTTGCATACAACCTTGTCCCAAACACACCACATCCATCTTCCAATCATCTAACACATTCAGCAGTCCTTTAAAATAATTAAACCAACTCTTCTTCATATCTTTGCCTGTTACCCCCAATTCCCCTTTTGCTTTAATTTTCCTCACAGAAAGATTTGATAAATTCAGTCACATATGTTACTGCATTACCAATATAAAAATTCCAAACTACCTTATAAGGTGATAATACAAATATTAATGCAATGAAATCATCAATTATCTATATATTTCCGTCTGTGTTGAACAGCAAGGCTGTGTAGTAACATGATATCTATAAAAACTTCTAGGTGAATTATACATACCACTCTGTGCAAGGAGTTGTTCCCTAAACGTCTTCACACTGGGAGCATTATCTATAACTTCTTGAATATCTCTGTCTTGTTCTAGCTCCTCTAAACTCTCTAAATAAACCTGTAATGAAATAATCATAAGACAGTGACATATTCTCATTAGATGAGTAATTATCTACTTGTACATAGAGAGTGGGGCCCCCATCTCTTTAACTTTCTCTACTTTCATACTTTTCAAATGTTTGTTAACTGTCTACATCCATAATTTCATCACTTAGATTATGAAATTATCCACAACTTTATTTCTGTAAAGGTATTTTTCTATCTTTTTTCTAAAAGGTTTACTGCCAGGAACTTATGTTATCTTTGCATCTTTCAAAGGCCTGTTTGCCACTAACACTGTCAGTCTGATTAAGGCTATAATCAAGATTCCCCTTATTCTTCTCTCCATGGCAGGAAATATAACAGCCTCTTATATCTCTCTGTAACTCAGTTTTCTTACATCTGGTACCATCTTTGTTGCCCTCTTCTGGATTTTTTCTATTAGATTTTTATGTTTCTTTAAGTGAGGAGGCCAAACTTGAGATGCATAGTCTACATTTGGTATAGTATAAAAAGCAAATACTTGACTTTAAGTATTCAATTACTCATATAAAATCTTAATAGCAAATAATTTGCCTCAAAATTCCCCTAAGGTGGTTTTTTTGCAATACGCTCAGTACTGTCAACACTCAATTCCTTTTCACACAAATTCTTGTACTCTTTTTCCTGCCAGAAGCAGATCAGCTGGTAGTGGCTACCCATGCGGTTGAAAAATAAAATATATGTACTTGTATGTAATGAAAAAAATATGGAACTCAAACTAAGACTTTGGAGAAAGACAGTAAATAAACTAACAAATAGTTTATCATTGCAAGTCCTCCTGGAGGTGTTAGGAGATGCAAATTGTACAGTATTTAAGAATTAGTCATTTTTTATTCTTTCAGGCAAATACATTTTTTTCCATGGAGTCACCCACTCTATATGATAAAAAAAAAAAATCCCAGACAGGCATCTAGGACTAACCAAAGTAATTACAAGAAATATGATAATCAAATATGAAATATGGTATCTCTTCACACAAGACTCTCCCCCAAGCTCAATGACTTAACCTTTTTCCCACCAATATCATTTCCTCTTTTCTAAAAGCCTCTACAAACCTTCACCTTGCCTCCACCATGTTATGATAAGACATCGCACCAAGTGCCCCTCTTAGCACTTTCACATCCAACAGTCTCTCTCACACATCTATCACTTACTAATATTCCAATAATGCTGGCTTTTCATCTAACCTACTCACCCATGTGTACTTAAGTAAGTCCCTCTTTTTTAAATCAGGTATTCCAAATTCCTTTTTCACCACAGACCTCCACAGGCTGTCAACCATTTATATTTACATCAGTGGGTATCCCATGCTCCCTAATTATACCTTCAATTGCCACAGTACCCACATTCACATTCAAATAATCCACCACTAAATCCTGATCCCTCACATTAAAATTGCAAACACCCACTCAGCACCTCCCAACATACTTGCCTCTCTTCCTTCTCTCACTTTCTAATCCACTTTCTCAGCTACATCAGCCGGGACTCACTTCCTTATGCTTTTTCACACATTTCCACAAATCCCCCTTCACCAAAAATACAACCCTTTCATTGCTCCCACACTAACCCCTGATTTTACTCCAAAAACATATCCAAACAGTTCTTCTCTCTCCCCCTTGAGGTTTATTTCAATCACAATCAATACATTCAAACATACTACAGTACCTAACTCTCCCTTCTTCTCAAGTCACAGCCAAATACAGTCAGACACACCAGCCTGAAGCTTCAAGTATGATGAGCACTTCTCACTTCTGTTCAACCTTTTGGAAAATGAAGTACAATGGGAGAGTTTCAAGCCCATTTAAGGTGGCTTCTACAAAATAAAAGGAATGTGTGGGGAGTAATATTTTCTACTCCCTAGCTGCTATTTTCATTTTGTGTTATGGAATTAGCACTGAAAGAATACAATGAATGAGATGTTTGTACAATTACACACATGCTGTGACTGTTGTTTCACAAGGAATTCACAGAGATACATGATCCACTAGTTATGTACTAAATGTCTGCCAATAACTGAATATAATATGCAGTAAACTAGTCTTTAAAAGCAAACAGAGGAGCAAGAGATAAATCATGTATGACTGCACACACAAACATCTTGTTTCTTTACCTCATCATATTTATCTGAATCTGGCAATTCAGACTCTTCATCCACTGCTCTTTTTACAGCTTCCTTAGCTGCTTCCTTAGAAAGAGCCACTTGACGCTCTGCCTCAACACAGCTTATCAAGCAATTTTCAAGGTCAGATAAATGCTTGGCCTTGAGTGCATCTAGAAGAATAAGTAAAATCTTTGTCATAAAATAGGTAAAATAAAACCGTTAAATTCAGAATTACTTATCACCTTTGGATTGGGATATGCTGATGGTTGAAGTGTTGGATAAACAATAACAGGTACGAGAGAAGTGTGGTAATAAAAAAGAATTTTGGTTGACAGAGCTGAAAAGGGTGTGCTACTATGGCTTGGACATATGGAGAGAATCAGAGAGGAAAGTTTAACGAAGAAGATATATGTGTCAGAAGTGGACGGAACTAGGAGAAGGGAGAGACCAAGTTGGAGATGGTAAGATAAAGTGAAAAAGATTTTGAATGATCATAATCTGAACATGCTGGAGGGTGAAAGGTGTGCATGGGATATAGAGACTTATGGTCAACGTACTGTCAATGGACTCGACCAGGGAATGTGAAGTGGCTGGGGTAAACCATGGAAAGGTGTGTGGGACCTGCTTGAGGATACGGATCTGTGGTTTTCACGCATTACACTTGACAGCAAGAGAATGTTCATAAGCAAGTGTGGCCTCTCTTCTTCTGTTCCTGGTACTACATTACTAATGCGGGAAATGGCGATCTAGTATGAAAGAAAAAACTTTTAACCCTGATTCATGCTTTCATAAATAAGAAAGATACAAACCAATATAGTTCGATATTAGAATAATCTATGAATGTCTGAAACCTTAATGTGTCTCAACAAATTACATGGAGTGATTCAGACTAATAAAATAAGGAATTAATGTTGCCCCATGTCTTGAAACAAGAAAAAAGTAATTCTTAAAATATATGTTTTGTCATATGTCTTTGGCCAAAATATATAATGTATAAATATACATATCTATTTATTCAATCTATAACTAAGACATCTTTCTAAGAAAGATATATTGGTGTTAATCAGGTTCTCTTTCTACAGGCTTAAATTCTCACCTGGAAGCAAGAATATGTGGGTACACATGATAATTCTAAGTTCAGTGGGTCCTAAGAATGCACAATCAGGTAGCTGCTTCCTGCCACACCTCCTCTGTCTCTCGCCTCATTCAGGAGTCAAGACCCTATGGACCCAGAATATAGATCTACAGATGGTAATCAAGGCCAAAGGAAAGATGATAAAGCACTAATATGTACGTGTGATATCACCATTGTAATAAGGGCAGATTCCAGCGATTCCTACAAGGCGTTATGTTGTTCAACTTTTACCAAATCCAAGCAGTGTGGAACATAGTCAGCACATCAGATGGCAGCAAAATCTGATGGAGAAGTGTAATCTATAGCTGATTCATCCCATCCAAACAAGGTGGAATCCAACAAATTTACCTACATCTTCAACAAGAAATCTCCACCCCAGACCCTACTCTACCTCAGGAAACTCTAGTCTGCCTTAGCGTGAGACAGAGGTGGCAAAAACAAGACGATGTCGAAAATGAAATACCAAAATAGTTTTATTAACTAAGCAGAATAACCATTACCCCAAGTCAAAGTTGATAACTTACCGTCCTCCACGAACTCTAAAATCATGAAGGCACACTTAGTCACTTGATCACGGGTCTTCTCTAAAGTCTGGAAAAATGCGTTATCATAATCATCCGTCATCTTGAAGGCAGAAACCACAATCTACACTGATCTCATGAGAATAAACATTTGTCCTCTTCGAAAACAATAACAAAGAAAATATCTAAAAAGAAGGGCAACTCAAAGCTCTTGTGACGCGGGGTATACTAACACTTGCAACTCCCCTGACAGTGCTGCCACCTAGCGACCCATGCCTCAGGCATCGACGACCAACACGTTTGTTGGTCTATTATTTCTTCTTTCATGCCCTTTTATTGTCAGCATCTCCACTTCTTGTCTAAATATAGCATAAAACTGAAAAGACTTCTCACTTCTCGTGGTCCAATGTGTTGTGTATAACCAGATGAATTAATGTTTTATGGAACATAGTGTGATGAATGAATTCCAATACTAATTTATATGGTCATACTCCACTATTACATGTCTTATAATCCTTTCAGATATCACATATTAATATCTTATGGAGTAAAAAAAATTATGCAAGAATTACAAAAAGCTTTCGATACAGTAACCACGATATTTTGTCTACAATATATACTAGTCTTGATGAAAATTCTGTGCATCGGTTTTACTCATTTCTGTTAGGCAATACAATGATCCCAGACGTTAATAAATTTGATGT
This sequence comes from Panulirus inflatus, assembly GCA_032361765.1. Taxonomy (NCBI): domain Eukaryota; kingdom Metazoa; phylum Arthropoda; class Malacostraca; order Decapoda; family Palinuridae; genus Panulirus; species Panulirus inflatus. The sequence continues at coordinate 6,346 of JAUUDY010102794.1, forward strand.
GAAAGATTTAAAGTGTAGGGTTTCAAAAGGTTCCTCACTCCAGCATCTTGCTTCTGGTTTATGGTAACATGACGGCGAGAGTGTAGCACAAACTTCTGCTGTACGCAGATGATCGAATAAATTATTCTATCAGGGAAGCAACTGAAAAAAAAAAAGCACATCAAGTCAATTTTGTGGATCCGATTCTCATCCATGCTAGATCTACTTCTTATTTGCTGGCTGTACACTCGTCACCACAACTGCAGCTTGTTCCAAGGAACGCCACATAAATGGGAACCCACCATCTGTAAAATTCCAAGAAATGATGCATCCTACAGTACGTTACCATATCTACAGGCGTATACGATTTTTTTCCTCGACATACTTTATCAAGACAAAATGTCAAGGGATGGAAGTGGTAAAATTTTTCTTACGGGTAATTCAGTTCTGGTAGCCACGTAGGAAACATTTAGCAAAAGAGTGGACGAGACAAATTTTCAGGCTTCTTAAAAGTGTGGCGCAGTGTGATTAGAACAAAGTCACAAAAGATTCACGGGAGACATTTAAAATCATCCGCCGAATAAACAGTTTAGGTAAGATCATTGTGATGGGTGACGAATGGGAGACTGGGGTAGGGTTGTATGGGGTCCCAGAATGTCGAATATGTACAAAATAAACACGTTGCATTGTGGACTTCCATCTGAAGGACGTTCATAAATGTACACGAGTAGCGTAGAAGACGCGAGTTGACAAGAGTACAAGTTTCTGAAAGAAACGATTGGAGAGGACAGGAACTGTGCAGACATGATAATGGTATGAAATCAGATTAAAATAGTTTAGAATATTTGCCTGGACACCAATGAGTTATGCCTGGGTATCATCCTACGTTGGTTAACTACCATCCTTCTTGTAACTTCGTAGTTTTTTTTTCGCTTGTGTTGTCATTATAAATCTGCCAAATGCGTAGGTTTACCTTCATCATATAACTGATCGAATTCCGTAATAAATTTCAGATTCCCGGGTTATTCTTCGGACGATAATTCCATACAAACTTGTATTAGACTAACTTGTTCCTGAACTTAGTTTTTGGAAGTTTAAGTATCCATATTCATTCTAAGAATTCCACTTATAAGACCTATTAGACTTCAGTACGAGAGCTACAACAAGGATGGAACTCCTAAAGCTTCGGTCATATCCTTTCAAGCACTCTCGGCTGACAAATCCGAACTCGGGAGAATCTGTCCTGCTCGGCTTCCTACATTAATCCTCCTGGGCTTAGCCTCCCGTCCATTTCTCCCTCGCCTAAAGGAGCTAGTGGTAAACCATCCCCAGGACGCAGACGAGAGAATTTTTACGCTACGAGACACTAGAATGGAGATGTAAAAGAATTATATTACACTGGGTATGATGGTCTGGCCTTCGACTTTTCATATTTGGGTGAAATATCACATACTCAAGGAGTGTACCTTGCTGTTCATGGATTTAATATTTTCTCACCCTCATAATACTACACGAATAAATTACAGTTTTGAAAAGAATATAGTCTGGAACTTTGCGTCCCCAAGTTTCCTCAAAGAACAATTTTCACATCACAAAGAAGAGTCTTCCCGTTACCATCGCTTGAGGTTTACGGCTTTAAACTCTTAATGTAGTTAAACTTCCACTTCGTTCCCTTAAGTGTGTCAAGTAATAAAGTTGCACGAAGTTAGTGAACGTGTGCTTAGGTTGGGCCATTGTTATTTTTTGTGGTGTGCTCAACTTAGTGCGCGAGACTTTCTACCATTCATTCAACGATGTTTTTGTAATGTTAGAAGTCTTGTCCTGTCATGCCACAGTTCTGACAGTAATGCGACATCTTTCATCTGTATGATTTAGGGAAACTAAAAACTATTTAAGAATAAAGAAAATAATGTTACTGAACATCCGAGTGAAACACTAGACAAATTATATAAATTTACAGGAAATCATGGCTACAAAAGTACGCTACTGGAACATCCACATTTCTTTTTACTTTAAAATATACTTGTACTGCAGAAGCCTGCAACACAAATTCTGATATGCAAGAAAAGTCTATGAACAGTCCTGGTAACATGAAGTTATCCATACAACTGGATCATGAAGTAATTAAGATTTCATTATCTTTTGAGTGTGTACTTCTCGAGGAAGATACTCAATATTGCGATTTGAATTCTGATCATTACAAGCGAAATGCTTAAAAAAAAAAAAATGTTCCTCAGTGACGCGTTAACACAGGAGGAGGGATGATGGCAGGGTGGGTGGGTTTAGGAAGTGGTGGATTCCTCGCGTTCTTCGATGGTGCTCAGTCCCCAGACCGTGGTTGTTGACGCTCGTTCTCGCTGCTCCCAGGAAGTCAGTACACATCGCAGGCGATAGTCAGACCAGGTCTGTCGGGAGGAAGATAAACGTTTAACTTCTCGAGCCCACGGTACTTAACAGAATGATACGACAGTTTTTTAGTCTAGCCTTTACGGGTCATGTGAAAGATATCACACACAAGGGTCGTAATGCTACAGTTTCTGTTAACCAAATCCTAAAAGCTTCTTTCTAGTAGCTCGTACATGACATTCTACAAACATACCAGTTATTTCGAACAATCAGTTCACAAAAGGTAAACAAATCAACACAAGAATCTATGAATGAAGTCGAAATATTAAACTTAAAAACAAATCCGATTACATTTATCTGTCAACGTTTTGAAAAGTTCACGAATCTGAATTAGTTCGAAGTTAATTACCCAAATCCTCATAATTTTGCCTTCTAATGCCATGCAGAAAATTGCAAGACGAAGCAGTAGCTTCCGGGTTATCTTGGCCACGATGCGGCAGAGGTCCATCAAAGCTCTGGCGGTCACACTGGCAGCAGATCTGGGGTCAAGGGAGGACACCAAGGGAAGCAGAGTCTGGAGAATGGCAGAGAGGCGGGTGTATGTGTGCAGGGCCAAACTGTACATGATCCGGGCAACTGTTGTCAGCTGGTTCACGCCTAGCCACGGTTTCGGAGTCCAGTACCACTCCCGAGCAGCCCTCGCGGCACATTTAACCTGACAAGTTACGACTTACAGTTTACTTTGTTTAGCATTTCTGCAGATTTTTTGTCAACTGGGATTGGATTATATAATCTAGGTTTACAAGCCAAGCACTACAGCTTCCTAAGGCTATTCATCGCTCTCGGTATAGATCAAAATATTCTTAGAAATTCAATAGGTATTATATATATTACTTTAGGAGAAAGTGAATTCCATAGTTTCCCTAGTAATAGCAGTACACCTAGAAGGACTGTTGTAAATGTTTGGATGAAAACTTGGCCAGATTGGTAGAAGTTCCCTCTTTGTTAAGACTACAGTAAGTAGGATAGTTCGACTCTCGGTTACAACTTGGGTCATGATCTGGTCAAAAGTAATGCCATGCAATTCTTACAATACTATTAAGAGATGTTAATTTACCAAACTCGCCCAATTTTATACAGTAAATAGGAATTAGAATTGTTCCAAACTTGGTCAAGTTTTCGTCTGCACAATTGGAATGATGTAGTTAAACTGCACGAGAGAAGGCACGACCGAAACGTTCCGAAGGTTGGTGGCTGCCTAACCGAGAAGCCCTGACGTTATTAGCCTAAGTTACACCCTTGATCCACAAGTTACATTACATCTACTGGAGCTAACAGAATCATTTTTGTCAGGAATATAGAAAGGCCTGTCTCATCTGTGTACTTCTACCATCTGTCATGGATACTGTATAGAAACCAGAGCCACCATCCACAGATAAGGCCCAAAGATTCAGTGGTTTCTTCATACGGTACAGTCTGCCCACAGAGAGCGCCACACCTCTGCATACCACATTCATTCGATTTATCCCAAGCACAATTCTCAACCTTAATATTCAGGCCTCTATAACTTAGCTAAGTCTGTTTACTCTTCGTATTACCAAACAACTTGAGCACACCTAGACGTCGATTTCCAAATTGTACCCAGCTTGCCACCACGCACCTAGCGTAATCAAAGCACTCGCTCCTCAGTGTCGTAAGGAAATAAATTTTCGACACATTCACCCACTCCAAGTTTTTTCAAAGGTGAATTCAGGCCTCAAGACAAACACTGGGACTATCAAACATGCCCATCCTATCCCTCAAACAAGATCTCTCTTCCAACACACTCCCTATACACCCAAGACCTCTGCCCTCTCTCCCACCCAATGATAGATCCTCTTGGATCCAATCGTTCCGTTCTCTGCAATATCTACCCAATGGAATCCTAAAGACTACTTCATGTTCTCACCGTTCACACTTGAACCAGTTTCGCCTCCGTTAGTCGTATAATGCAGCTTCTCCGGGTCCATAAAACATACATTTCCATCGTTATAAAACATTGTAAATTTCATCATAAAACTTGCAATTAGGATTATAGTGCTCACGTGAACCATAACACGACCCCTTTTCTCGCGGAGGTGCCGTTGTTCTAGATTTAGAGCAAGGTGCCGAGGGACTTGACATCATGATTCATAGTCTTTCCCTCACAGTTGTCAGTACAGACAAGAAAAACCAACCGTAAGTAAACATCGGCCCACAACTCTGGGTGGGACGAGACCAGACGGCCAAGACAGACGAAAACTGATCGAAACAGAAAAAAAATGTCCATGATCGAGCAGAATGAGACGGTCCCTAACGTAAAATCCAAAATGGATTTCCAGTTTAAATTAATAATTCTGTAACTTTGCAAGCTCAACTACTCGAGGTGTACGGCACGACTTTTCATCACGAAATCGTGGTGTATGACCCATTTCTAACAAGTTAACTTGACTTAGGCCATCACACCTAGGGTCTTGCATGGCGCTTATGGGATTAAATGCAGAAAGAACATGCAAGTTATTAGGTAAAAATCGTCACTTTATCGTGCTTGGCTGCACATGACGGAAGACCAGCGAGGAAGAAGGTTATGGAGAGCAGAGTAACAGAAGCTGCCTAATCCACCATCTGAATGACTGTGGGGAAGGGAAAGACTCCTGACCAGTAGTGAGGCCGTGAAGGTGGGGTTGGGACTCACCAGCTGAGTGGGTCTGGAAGAGTCACAGTCCTGGTGATGTGGGTGGATAACGGAGTGGGTGACCCTGAAGAGGCGGAGTTGGGTCTTGTGGGCTAGTGTGGAGGCCTTCGTCACCACCCCACCTCCCCTGCCGTCTGTGGCAAGAAAAATACCACAGTTAAGGTGCTAATGTTTAACAAACATTCCTGCCTCGCCACATATGTCCTGGAAACACTACAAACATTAAATAATTTAAAAAAGTATAAGGAATGGAAATTACAGATCATGCATTCTTGAACAGTTTCTCATTGTATAGAGGGTAAAATGAGCGATTAAATATCCTCAAAAGAAAATGTGGCGACTGACGCTTGAAAAGATATAAAAGTCTGTTTGCATGGAAGAATCTTTGAAAGATGGAGTTTGTCTAGATCAGTTATCGAGTGGATGGATTCACGAACAGTGTCGACTACGTATAAGACACCTTTTGCTCTGTGGCGTGGACGGAAGACTTCCACATGCTCAATTCTGTATTGAAAGTAATGTTTGTGCGAGGGTTAATGAAGTGAATAAAAGAATTCAAATAATCTGGAGCTGTGAAGGCAGTTTTTATACCCATTTGCCTTCACACATTCATGCATGTATTGTTTTGAAAGGAATTGTGTGGGATACAAATGAAGCCATGGCGTAGTGGTGTACATTACAACGCTAACAAGTATACCAAATCCTTTTGGATGAAGTCGATTAGGGTCCCTGTACAAGGATGAGGTAAAAGGATATTCTCGATCTTTCATTAATATTAGACCGATCAATATAAAAATTCAGTATAATGGTTGAAAGTATTTGTCAAGTGATCGGGACACCTGTGGAAGAATGATCAATATATCGGTGAAGTTTGGCTTAAAATGCAGGGTTCAGCAAGGCCGAATGGTGAACAACTTAACCATGCTCAACGTTAAAGTATTCCCTGGTTCTGAAATGTGAAACGGTTTTTAAAAATAAATATCTATAATACAAGGAAACTTGGAAGTGCGAGATGTTATTTTGAGCATGATGTGGTTAAGAAATCTTTCAAATGGCACATGGAAGGCAGAGTCTTACAATGCATCGAATTCATAGTTGGAATACGAATAGGATTTCCTCTAGTATTGTTCAAAGCAATTCGAGAGCTTTATAAGAAATTCCTTTTGATATGGACCTAATCCCACATCCAATCCCCACGAGCTCCTGACAATCTCCAACTCTGGTAAGTCGTGGGAACTCACTCGACTCCTGGAGGTCGCCCTCGTCTGGGGGAAGGTAGTAGTCCAGAAGAAAGTGGGCTGCTTCCAGCAGACGCTCGGCGACTTCCGCCGCCGTACGGCCTCTCTTGGTGTTCGACACTAACTCCACCTGCCAAAGTACTGGTGGTCAAGCTCAAATAAATCAAAGATATTCTTAAAATCAATCACGCGGCTTGTACCCAAAAGACGCTCACGCTTTCACAAGTTAACCCAAACAAAGCCTCGCTATTTTAAGAATTATGCCTTACCTCACCTATTTTAAAATAGGCCCTAGAAAATTAGTCGTCTGACTGGACTATCACCGCTTTAGGTGGTTGTAGAGTTTCTTCAACACTTTGATATCATATTGGCCATTACTGAATAATTCTTGAATATATTAAACGTTGAGGGAACTCCTGCATGTTCTCAACTAATAACACAACTATCCGACGCGAACTCGGATAATTACGAGGTACAGAGATAACACACCACGCCAGCCGTACAGCAAGGAAAGTTATAATATTTGAAAAAAAAAAAAGATGTTTTCGTTAGGGAGAATTCAAAGACGTGTACCTCGGAGTCTCCCTGGAGCCTCTCAAAAGTGGCATTATGCCTTCAGCCTCACAAAAGTGGCATTGTACCTGGAGCCTCCCAAAAGGGGTATTATGCCTGGAGTCTCACAAAAGTGGCATTATACCTGGAGCCTCCCAAAAGTGGCATTATACCTGGAGCCTCCCAAAAGTGGCATTACGCCTGGAGCCTCCCAAAAGTGGCATTATACCTGGAGCCTCCCAAAAGGTGCATTGTACCTGGAGCCTCCCAGAAGTGGCATTATACCTGGGGCTTCCCAGACAGAGCCGCAGACCACAATCTAAGCAACAAACTGGTGGTATAAATTTCCCTACGTTCCTCACAGTGCTGTGGTCCGCCTCTTGTGTCCCTAAGGGTCCTGAACTCGTAGAAGGTGATGCAGGTGGCGGTCACCAGAGCCTTGGCCTGAGTTTGGGGACCACCACTTGGCCAGCTGATTAGTCGTCCCTCCCGTTCCCTCGCCATGAACAACAGAAGAGACGTATGATAGGGACGACCACAACACCATCTACTGGTACTAAGTGATGTATACAGGATCGTTCACACCTATTGTAAGGGAAGGCAGTCTTGTCCAAATGGGGCTTCTTCTCTTAGACGTTTTCCAAAATTACTGTTCCTCATTTCCCACGGTGGCGAGGTTGCGTCAGGAACAGATGAGGAAATGGCCTCATTCGCTGACATCCACTCTCTTGCTGTCGTGTATATTGCACCGTCACCAGAACCCCTCTGTCCACAACTGGACTCCGCCTCAAAAGTCGTCTCTGGCAGGGAGGTATCAGCGTCGCTGATACTTCAGAGGAGTCCACCCTGTCCCTGCTACCGGATGTAGCGCAGCCTTGAAGCTGCAGGAGTCCCAGAGGAAGGGGTAATGGTATAATAATAATGATAATGATAATATATTTATTGAAAACAATTTGAACTTGTAGAGGAAGTATAAATGTCCGAAACCCAACATTTACGTCTTTTAGTGAA
>JAUUDY010103125.1:0-14179 GCA_032361765.1 Panulirus inflatus
CCTTTCACCCTCCTGCATGTTCAGGCCCCGATTGCTCAAAATCTTTTTCACTCCATCCTTCCACCTCCAATTTGGTCGCCCACTTCTCGTTCCCTTCACCTCTGACACATATATCCTCTTTGTCAATCTTTCCTTACTCATTCTCTCCATGTGACCAAACCATTTCAGTACACCCTCTTCTGCTCTCTCAACCACACTCTTTGTATTACCACACATCTCTCTTACCCTTTCATTACTTAATTAATATATTTGTTTATTCTTGCATGTTGCTCTGGCTGTGGGTAAATAATTTTTCCAGTTTGTCATTAAAGTTGGTAATAAGTTTGTAAATTATGTTAAATCATATACCTTTGGAAGATTTTAGTTGCAAGGAATAATGTATTGAAGCATATATTATCAAGAGAATAGAGTAATTTTGTGTTAGTGCTACAGTTTATATTGTAAGAGGTTATTTTTACATCTCTTGATACATCAGTCATTGAATAATCCAGAAAACAAAGTCTCTGGTGTTATTGGACTCGTCTGCTGGTGGATACTACTTGTGAGGATAGTCGTCACCTTTGATGAGACTGTATCACATGCATCTCATGTCAAAAGCTGTTTGTGGCAAACTGCTTTCATCTGTGACCACATAAACCTTTTATGGGAAAAGTTTGTAGGATTAGGGATCCTAGCTTCAACCCAAAGGCTAACAGAAAGGTCAAAGATACTCAGCTCCTGAGGCAGACGTGCCACACTTGATGTGTGAAGTTGAAAAAATATTTTCTGAATATTTCAAGAATTATTTAGTATTTTGAAAACTTTTGTTTGGTGTTTTTGAAGTCTGTGCATTTTTAGAGGAGATAATGTTAAGGCTTTGAGCCTTTATAAGTTTCATATTTCTGTGAGAGAATTGGCTTTTATGGTTTTTGTTTTGGCAATTTCTGCTCATTTTAAGTAACATCTTGTGAACAGATTTGAGTAGTGTCATATTGTATCACATTGTGAGAGTCTGTATTTTTCATACTTTATAGTTTTATTTTCTCCCAAGTCTTTTGGGATAGGAGAGAAAAAATATTGTCTATGTATTCCCTGTGTGTCATAGAAGGCGATTGAAAGGGGTGATAGCAGGGGGCAGGAAATCTCCCCTTCTGTATTACATTCAAAAAGAAAGAATAAGAAGCCAAGCAAGAATCAATATTTGCTTTGTTCTGTATTGCAGAAAACTGTTTTATGTATTTAAGGTCTTTAAGATCATTTCATCATTACAATATTGACTCTGTTACTTATGCCCTTCCTGGACCATGCTTCCTTATACTGGTACCTCTTTGATATTTGTACTTTAAGTGGTTCCTTTTAGAAGACAAAGGTTGCACCTTAGTGCTAGTGCTCTTCCAAGGTCCCTCCATCATGTAGTAAAGCACCTGTTAGGCACCTCATAATCCCTTCATTGCTTACCTCCTCTCTCGTTTTGCCTCATTATGTTCTCTTTCATCAGATTATTATAGTATATTTTTTTAATCTGCATCATTAATATCATTCTGTATTCGTTTGCAGGTAAAAGACTGGAGCAGACATGAGCCTGAATGTTCTCATAAGAACAGTTAGCAGACAATGATTAATATAAAAGGCAAAGAGTACATATGCAAGAGAAAGATATGAGGTGCCAAGGAAGGATATCAGATGTCATGACAAGACTTCAGATGCTTTGAGAAGATCTCAGATGGTGAGCACTTACACCAGTTTAAGAATTGGGATTTTCAAGCATCATAACAAGGTTTCTAACATGTTAGGAATTTTGTATATTCGACCAAAATCCCTGATATATGATGAAATCTCTTGACATCAGGGGAGGATTTCATTCATCAGAAAACTTTGGATACTGAGAAGTGGTTTGAAAAAGATAAGATCTGAGACACCAAAATGAGATCTGGCCCCTCTCATATTGAATGGCAGCATCCTTATTTAACTTACCGGTTTGGTTTAGAACTGTGTCTTTTATGAGGATACATATATATTGTTAGCAAACAAGATTACCAGCTAAGCTGACAAACATTCATGTTGTGTTTTGGGTTAGCTGGTATTGCCTTGGGCTGAACTTCTGGCATATAGTTTCTGCACCACAGGTGAAAATTGAAAATAATCAATGCTGTAGATTGATAATTTTCTTTATTTTATTGAAGAGGTGCTTTGTGCACATCGCATTTTTGATTTCCATGAAGGATTTTAGTGATATTTTCTGCTCAAACTTACAGGAGGAAAGTTTATTCTGTCGTATATTACGACACTTATTTTCGTGTGAATGTAGAAGTATGTAGTTGTTGTTGTAAAGTAGGCCTTGTGACTGACTGTATAATATTTCAGATTGTTTTCTAATGTAGACATTGGCTGTTTGTCTCAAACAGGATTTGAGGCTATGTTGAAGCATTATGATGCATACTCCACCACTGGTGTAGACATTAGTTGGTACAGATCAAGAAGTGTAATACATTCCTTTACTGGTGCATTATTTGGATCAGCAAAACTTGTACCTGATATCAGTTTTTGGAAGCTTTCGTATGTGAGAACTGTGTATGATTCTGTGAAAATTCATGTGCATACATTCTGAAGTTCATTTTACTAGAAGTAAGTTATTGATTTATAGTTTATACATTACCTATATCTATCTATCTGTATCCGATACCTGTTCCCTTTGGGAACTCCCTCAGGGGGGTGACCACGACAGTAGTCTCTCCTTAACTAGTGAACTCCAGTGCCATTTCTTACCCTTTAATGCCTCACACTTATCAGGCCACTAGCAGAGGGCCAGTCTAGCACAATGTTTGCAGAGGCTCTTATCTAATGTTCCTACCTACTATTTCTATCTATTGCTCCTATCATTTTGCCAAAAGGCAGGGCTAGCACATAGCACTCACCATAGGAGATATAGACTTACGAAGAGTGAGCTGTGCAAGTTAAGTGTTGTGTGTGACAGGGAGAGAGATTTTTTATGTTTGTTTATGGAATGCCAGCAGTCCACTTGTAGGTGAAATAGAAAAAAAGACAGCTACCTTGGTCAGAGGAGTGCACCTTTCACTAACCCTCCTGATATCCAGGCAGGTAGTAGTACTGGTAATATACCTCCCTAGTTGTTGGCTGCCTACCAGTTACTACCTACCAGTAGTCTTTTAGTTTATATATTATACAGTCAGTATGATCTTAAGAATGATTAGCTACATTTTTTTTTTTAACATGATTCTGAGGAAATATTATAAGCTCAGATTATTTTATATTTTTTTTTACAGTGTAGGTTGAGAAATTTTTTTAAAATGGTGCTTGTACAGTTTTGTAAAAAAAAAAAAAATTATATATATATATATTGAATTCTATGTGATACTGTTATGGTGACCCATATTCTTGTGAATTTAATATGCCATTTCCTTCTACCCAAGAATGTTGTTGTTGAAGTCTTCATGCATCTCGATTCTGGGATGCCACCAGATATTCTTTGATCCTTACACTCCACTCAGCAACAATATAGCTTTTTTAGGATGAATTTCAGAAGTTTTATTTTTCCCACACCATATTTTTTTACCACATTCCACAAGGCATATTTATTAATCCTATCATATGCTTTTCCAGATCTGTAAATGCCACATACAAATACCTCTGTTTCCCAAAGTATTTCTCACACAAATTCTTTAAAACAAACACCTGGTCCACACATCTACTATTTCTGAAGCTACATTGCTTCTCCCCAGTCTGATATTCCAAAAGCTTTTGTAATTCATCCTTTTAACCTTCCTGCAGACCTACAGGTAATTCTCCACCTTATAAAACTACTACTGTCTTTGGTACATTATTTTCTTCTAATGCATCTTTGGATGCTTATTCCACTCTCTTACCCTCCCACTGTAGCCATGCCATATACATTTCCCTCGTGCAAGGTCTTCAGAGACCTTTCATAGTTCCAGATGAATGAGGCATGTGGGTCAGATGGCACAACTTTTAGTGCAAAGGGAAAGTGCTGCTGAACTAGCTCATATCACTGCTCGCATGTTTCACCTTTATAAAAACCCATGTAAACATGTTTTGGTGCAGCCCATCCCCAATTGATAAAAAAATGCTCTATCCCTTCCCACTATTGCCACACTGACTTCGCATTTCCTAATGCCAGAATCTCTGAAATTCTCCATTGGTATGTATACTAGATCCCCCAAATCCAAACTCAGTTTTTCAAAACACTAAAGGTGCACGACTTTGAAACTATTTTTTCATTATACTTTGTTGTCTCCCACGTTAGCGAGGTAGCTTATGGAAACAAACGAAAGAATGGCCCAATCCACCTACATACACATGTATATACATAAACACATGCACATATACATACCTATACATTTCAACATATACATACACAGACATTTACATATATACACATGTACATATTCATACATACTGCCTTCATCCATCAGATTAAAAATTTATATGAAAAATAATTGATACCAATTTAGGCAGTAATTTTCCACACAAGTGATTAATAAGTTGTGAGATTGGTGATATGGTAATATCTACCATATTGGGATCTTGAGATGGTGAAGCAGAGATGTCTAGATCATCAGGAAGGTTGACTGGAGTAGAGGATAACTCAACTCTGGTACTCTTGCTACCACCAGTGGGCTAGCAAGGTTGCTGGGGTGGAAGAGTGGACTTATATGACAAGCTCCTTTGTTAGAAACCTTGAAAAACTGATTTAAGGTTGATTACGTTGCCACCTATATTTCTCCAAAAAGCTCTATTAACAGTAACACTGTTTGATAGCCTTCCAACCATTTGGATCAGTTGGTCAGTGAGTGTGAGGTATCCAGCAAATGTTATCACTGTTAGCCTGTACTATTCAGGGGTAACTTGTTCTGTTACCTGTGCCTCCTCTACCTGCATCTTCTTTGGATGCTTCTGCGCAAGACTCTAGCAACTCTACCGAATCTGTTTTCTTATAAGCCCTTAAGTCGCAGAGTTTGTCTAAGGTCAACTCTGTTACTTCAGAAGCTGGTGACTGAAAACATTTGAAGTCATGAATGCATTTCTTCCCATGGGATCACAAAGTCCATTCCTGTTATTGCTGCAATCTCATCCCATAGACTTCAGATATTTATAATTACATGACATGCAATTCAACCATAACTCAAATAGTTGACTTGTCAGTGCCATCAGTTGCATCAAATAACTGTAAAAGAGTTTGGTACAAGTAATACATATTAATGGAGGAGGAAAACTTGGGTGGAGATAATGAGAAATGACATTGGGAAAAGCCTGTTTCAATGAAGAAAGGTAAGGTATAATGAGGGCAGAAAGCAGAGGCAGAGGTTATGTAGAATGAGAAGGGGAGGGAGATCAGATATTATTATTAAGGGATGATGGTAAGCAGATTGGGTACATTGAAGATGAGGTATAAAGGGTAGCATTGTGGAGTGGATGGGTAATTGGAAGGAAAAAGGGTTATAGAAAATGAGTTATGGAAAAGGGGGAAGGGGGTAGCCATAATGAGAAAGAGAAAGGGTTAAGAAACAAGAGGTGGAAGAGAAAAGTAAAATGAGAGATAGGAGGAAGTGACTGCAGTAAAAATGGACTGTTCTGTGAGTAAGAAAGAAGCATGATGTTAATGGAAAGATAGAGGGAAAACCTGGAATTAGACACAAATACGTGTTACAATGAAATTATATATTACTTCTTTATGGTTGAAAAAATCCAGTTGGATTATCTTCAGGACCTATAGCCAAATGGCTGTAATTTTTTTCATAGGCTTTTAGGTACTGTTTATTGAAAAGTTTATTAGGTCATAGTAACTTAAAAGCATTTATGACAACGAAGAGTGCTTTACTGATTGAAGTTATTAGAATAACACAATATTACTTAACACCTAGTTTATGTAATTGTGCTATGGTTTAATTGTTGCATATATATAAAGGGAAAGGTAAATAGTATATTAAAAATATTAACCAAGATTTAGAATATCTGCCTATAAAATGTTGTCTTTTATTTCATTCAAGGGAAGTTAGCATGCAAGGTAACGTGTCTTAGGGAAAAACTATAGTTAGAGAGATGGCCTTGTAATGTTGAATTTTAGGCCATATATAGTGCTCCAGTCAACTGATAAAAAGAACTTGAAGACAATACTCAGCTTAAGGTACTGGATATATTTTTGCATTTTGTGATCCATATGCGAGAGAATGTTACATACACTGTGAACATTACTTCAAAATGCATTTTGAATTATTATATTGATTGCTCTTTAAACTATCTTTATTAATCTTATTTTTATAAAATGAAAAAGGTAACTGGGTATAATACCAATGAAGTCTAATTTTTTTCTGTGAATTAAAGCTGTATAACCGCTTGATAGCATTTACTTGTAGCACACTAAACAGAGGTGTGGAGAAAATTACTTTTCAAACAGTGGCCACTGTCAAACAGCATGGTGGCTGGTTAATCTAAAGGAGAAGGGCATCCCTGTCATGCAAAATTGATTCCCTTGTATTATGCATATTTTTTTCATAACTTATCCACATATTGTAGAGAAGACTGGAGTTAAATAAGGCAGAAACAAATCCAGATTCATTTGATGCATCTCCAATATTCATATAAAGCTGAACTAGACAACTATTGGCATCCAGCATAAGAGGAACTGATACCAGTAAGAATGTAATTGGGTATAACAGTACTTAACTCTGATTGATTCTTGTCTTCATTATAGCTGTTTGAATAACTGACTGGTGGTATTTACGCCTATCTTGCCATGGACAGCCTGTATCTCTAGAAGTGTGGGAAAATTACTTCTCAAACAGCAGTTTAGCAAGTCTACTCCAGGATTTCGGGCATCCCTCCCCCCTTTTTGCCAGCTTAAAAGGTTAGGATTAGTGACCCAACTTATGTAAAACCAATGCCCACTAAAAGTGCATGTTTATACATACCGGATCCACACATATGGAAGTGTTGTTCTAAGAGATTGATTATTCAAGATTAGCTGACATGTAAACAGCTAAAGTCATTTGCAGCAATTATGATAAATGAGAGATAGAAAGCAATTCCATGACATATCCTAAGTGTATATTTATAAAAAGCTGAACTAGACAGTTACTGGCAGTCCCAATAAAGAGAACGTATATCAGTAACTGTAAAAGCGATACTTTGCTCTGGGTTTAGGGACTCTATAATGATTGAAATGGTGATTTTTAGACAAGAAATTAGTTTGCTTATGATACTGCCATTGGTGTGAAGAGCACCGAAGTGGCCATATGGTTACCCACAGTATGGCTACTGTAAGACTCAATTGCTTCTCCCTGCTGGTACAGGTGTTCTTCACGTAGGGTCTCCTGGTAACGTGGCTGTGGATAAGGTGTAACCTTGTAAAATCACAGATTGTATCATTACAGCTTAACATCTAAAAACTTTACGAACAGTCTTCCTTGGAATCTTAATCCCATGACTTAATTCTTACTGTCTCTACAAATAGCCTTTCTTAAGATTATAGACCCATAATTTTCTATTTGAGGATGAACATATATTTAGGTTTGCTTTCTTCTTTTAGTATTTCAACTATTAGAATAAATACCTAAAGTTCAAGATAAAAGTGTTAATGTACAAAAATCTCATTATAATTAATGGTTAGTATATTTTTCATAACTGAGTTTTGCTGATCTGTTCATGCAATGCTAGAATGAGAGAAAATTCCAGCTCACCAGTGTGTGATTAGGATCAGTATGGTGACATAAAGAGTATCCTTAGTGTTTCCTTGCTTCATCTAGGTTGTCTTGCTTGCTCAGACATGCTTGCTTCTGATGATGCAAATTACAAAATGAGCTAATACACTAGAAAATGTTGAGTTACTACAATTAATGATTTCCAATTTTGCTACAGCTGCTTATGTTAAGTCCTTGTAACTTTGCAAACTCTTTATTGGCTTACTTTGTTTGTCAATGAAAAATAGTCAAGAACCAATTACTCCTCATGGCCCTATATGATTTAGAAATAGATCTGAGCTGGAATTTTCCTTTTCTTCAAATGTGTGCACATCATTTTAAAACTAGACACAACTTTCTTTTGCATGTTTTTACACCTAGATAAAAACTTTTTTTGACACAGTGATACATGTAGAACTGAAGCAATTAGAATGAGACAATAATAATTTCTGCTATCCCAAGAAGGTAAGGCACACAAGAGAGCAAATGATTGGGTGTAGTGAACCAAGGTAAAGAAGGGGTGAGTAAACTGAAGCCTTGAAACCTTGGTGGAAAAAATGAGAATAAGTGACATGAATGATAAAAGCAAATGTTAAAGTGATTTGTGCAAGACTGTGCTCTATCTATCTACTTAATTTCATTATTCTAAATCCAATTTGATGGATTTCCCATTGGGAACTAGTGTCAGAGATACAGAAAGATGGATAGATAGATGTTACATACAGAGAATGTTGGATGACCTAAGATGAGAAGGAGCACATACCTATCTATCTATCTATATCTGATGCCAGTTCCAACTGGAACTCCCGCAAAAGGGTGGCCATGGTAACAGTCTCCATGACTAAAGAACTCCAATGCTGCTTCTTAGCCTTTAGTGCCTCACACTTAATAGGCCACTGGCAGAGGGCAAGTCTAGTGCAATGTTTGCAGAGGCTCCTACCTAATGTTCCTAAAGACTACTTCTATCTAATGCTCCTAGCTACTGCTTCTACCTAATGCTCTTGCCTAAATGTTCCTACCTACTGCTAATCTATTGCTCTTACCATTTTGCCAAAAGGCAGGGTGAGCACACAGTGCACACTACAGGAAAATCTAAAGTTACAAAGAATGAGCTGCACGAGTTAAGTGCTACAATGACAGAGAAACTATGTTTATGGACAATGCCAGTAGTCCACATGTTAGTGAGGCAGAAAGAAAAGACAGCTTCCTTGGTCAGAGGAGTGCAACTTGACAACCACTAAAGTGCTGGCTCACTAACCAGATGACACTAACCCTCCTGATACCCAGGTGGGTAGTACTGGTAATATGCCTCCCTAGTCTACCAACTACTACCTACTACATACAAAACAAAGAAAAGCAATAAGGTGAAATGTGAAGAAACTAGTGATTCAGAGAGTGCTTTTAGTGCAAGTACAACTCAGTTCAACACTTATCTTAATGAAACACTGTGAAAACAGTTGATTGGTCGGGGTATGCCTGATCATGCTAATGAGAAGCCACCTCACTAAAGTTCAGGTGTACTAGTTATGCAGTTGTACAATTGGATGTGGTAAAGAATTATAAAAGAAATGGGCACATTATAATATTTGTCAAGCACAAGCTTTTAAATGGTATTGCTTTACTGGGTGACAAGGGGGTTGTTTTACTGCCTCAGAATCATTCTGCTAGCTTATGTCTGTACATTAATCTTAAACGAAATATGATTGTTAATATAAAGTAATCAAGTACCTTGATGTAAATGGCGTCTGTAAAGGTGGGCTCATCAGCCGACACTATGAGAGTGGTAGAAAACTTCTCCGGGTGCATCCGTGGGACCCACACAAGGGTGCTCACATACCTGCCAATATACATTAGTCGATAATTTTGACTGCTGCTGGTAATGTCTTACTGTATTAGATTTTACAATTTCCTTTTCAAGGAAACATTTAATTTTCAATATCACAACATAAATCTTCTGGGTTAATCAATAATATCAAAAATGCTAGTCAGCTGATAGTTTCCGCCATGCTCATAGGAAGGTATAACATGCAAGTAACACCAAGAACATATAACAAAACCTTCTAGAAGAGTTAAAACTTGCATTTTCATATTCTTCTGGGATTTTTAAATAACATGCCTGTATATCATATCTCATTTGAAAAGGAACTAGATACTGGACTGAGGTGAAGGTGTGCTAAACAGTTTGGGAAATGAAATGTGACAAAGGGTGAAACTTGTGGGAGATGGAGAGAATACTTTGAAAAACTGGTTGGGAAAAATTAATAAATGTGGGTGTTTATGAGGGGATTGCTATAAGGAACTACATGGGCAACTATGATAAGTGCACCAATATACTGGGTAAATATTTAGAACAAATAACTTTTGATAGATATTCTGTGAATGAAGAAAGCAAGTGGTATTTTAGATGACATGCGCCATGATGGTTTGAAAAGCAAAACGAGAGTTTGAAAGGCAAACTTTCACAGCAAGTGAAGAGAAAGCTAACACGATATCAACAATGACTAAGGATGTTTCTGTAAATGGCCTACTATAAGCAATCAGAGGAGAGGGCTGTAGGGGTTACTCTGACAGAGACTCAGGAGTGAATTTGATAACACATAATGACAGCAAATTATACATGATACTAAACCTGTTGTTTCCCGTCTCATGAGACGTGGCCATCTGTGGGCTGAATGAGATTTCCTGCTCCGCTGTGGCAATCTGTGGCTCCACAAGATAGCTTTCTGGTTCTTCTTCAGCAACCTCTGTATCCACTAGAGGCCCTTCTGGCTCCAATGAGACAACTTCTGGTTCGACTAGATGGTTTTCTGGACCTACTGGAGTCTCTGGTTCCACGAGGGATCCCTCTGATTCTAAAGAAGCAACTTCTGGTTCTATTGGAGCAACCTCTGGTTCCACCAAAGATCCTTCTGGTTCTAGTGAAGCAACTTCTGGTTCCACTGGAGCAATTTCTGGTTCCACTGGAGAGACCTCTGGTTCCACAGAAATTACTTCGGGCTCAGGTGATGATATATTTGCTTGGGGTTTAGTTGGTATCTCATTTCTGAGCCTGCGACGAGGGTGTTCTGAAATGAACCATCATTTATATCAGTTTGTACATTTAATAATTTGAGTGGATGGGTGCAAAATGAAGTTGAAAGTGATGACAAAATTAAAGTATTAATGGAGTAGTGGAGAGATGCAACATACATATTTGCAATGTAATACTTCTCTTAATGGGGTCACCTTAAGATTCGCAACCTAATGTTTTTTCTGGACAAAGTTAGGTCAGAAAAGATGGTTAGGTTCGGGAACAAGCCTATTTCATCCAAACGCAACCTAACTTTGCATAGAAAAAACTGAGGGGGCTGGGAAGGGAACAGAAATGACTTATTCTCATAAGAATAGATATGGGATTAGTAGTTTTCTGATTTTTCTTTTCAGAACATACCGTGAAACAATGCTTGGACACGTATAACTGGGTTCTGTATATCCATAATAGCAGTGTACAGGCACCAGTATGGTGGTGCCTGGACGGGCATTAAAAAGCCTATGTCAGTTATATGGAATTTTGTAGATATATTGAGTGGTTGTGAACTGGGATATTATTTTACCTAAAATCTATGGATCACACATCTAATACCATTTAATCATGCAGGTTTCTCAGGAAATAGTTACAGTCCAATGGTATTAAACCAGTTTTACTAATGACTATTACCAGAAGTTAAGTAAGGAGGGAGTTAGGGAATGTACTAGGTCAAAACTGTTCCTCATCGTTAAACATGTGACTTGGTCAAAACTGTTCCTTATTGTTAAACATGTATGGCCAGTTTGCCTCTTGCTTAATTCAACCGTTTTTTTTTTTTTTCATTTCTCAAATGAAGCGATCAAATCGCCTGCGATGACTCATTACTTCCATACAATTCAATGATTTATGAGGATCCTGTATTTCACGTAATTATGGATTCTATTACAGGAAATGATGAATGTTGCAAGGCAGTTCACTCTACTCGCGTCTCGACCTGTAACCTCATTATTACGGGGAGAGAGTTTTACATTTGTTGTCTTAACCTCGTACATATGTGCCATGGCTTTTCTCTTGTACGTTAAAACAAACAATTATCAGTACCCAAATGTCGATCAGCCCCGAGGGAAGGATAAACAGCTGGTTTGGGTTTGTAGACCGGCTGCCGCGCTAAGGATTCGAACCTGGGTGAGTGGATCGTGCGTGGGTCATGGGTAGAGATGCTGACCACTGCACCACGGAAGCACGTGTGTATGCGTGAGTGTGTAATGGTATTGCCAAGGTCCTGTTTACACTTTCACCGTAAGGTTCAGTGATGCCCTTCGGGTATTTTAACCTGCGGACCGTCCCACCCCCTAAGATGCTCTACCGCTTCCTTAAGGGCTTATATGGCGGGCTGTACTGCTGTCCAAGGGCTTACACGAGGGTTTCCACACTTCTCATTATGCCGGGCGACAAAGGATGTTTACCACAAGATCTGAAAGCCCTAAACCAATGAGTAAACAAGATCCCCCTCTGTCGCAGGACCCTAAACGAATGTCGTGTTAGAGATGTGATAATTTCGTTCCTAAACCACGACATTAACAATATGGCGCCGTCTATACCCAGCGAAGTAACGGGTGTGTTACACATATCATATCGACTTTCAAACACAGTAACAGTGTAAAAAAAAATAATTTGCTGCTTTTTTTCTTTACTGTTGATCTAAAATTTAATAAGTTGGAAGGGAGGAAATTACACACGTCAAAAGATGATTTCCCTAATTTAGAACGAGTAACATGAGGGGGTTTAAATTAAAGGGATTGATCTAAGAACCACTGCTACTTTTTATGTAAAAACTTACTAGAATCATATCTGAATATATTTGTAGATGATTCTGAGATTACATAGGAGTCTCACAGAGACCCACACAAGTGGCACTGTGCCTACATGCATGGCTGATGAACTTTTATCCTCATGAATGTACACTAGTGAAGATTGGGGCAAGGCAAAGGACCTTATTACATAATTGGAAACAAACTGAGAGTTTGATATAGTTTCAAATTGATCCCCAAATCATCACATCAGTGGGGATTATCAGTGAGGGGAAATCATCTACTTTGCAAGTATCCAAACTACCTCCAAATACATGGCTCTGCTGAGAAGAATATCAACAACATATACTGAGCCTAAACTACGAGTATACAGCACCACTTGATCATCCTTGTTCACGGGACACATTTACCTAGAGTAGATCCAGAGGTGAGCAACAAAAACCATAACCAAAGTAAGGGAACTAAGCCACTACGTGGAGCTCGCAAAGTCCTGGAATTACCTGCGCTGGAAGACTGAAGGAAGAAGGGAGAGACATGATAACACGGTGAAGGTTTCTGAGCGGCTGTGACGAAGTACAGACTGAACAGTTCTTTAAATTTTGATATGTCATATCAATGAGACGACCTAATGGCTAAAGATCAGAGCTTAGCTCATAAAGACGCCTGGAAATATTTAGCAACGCGACTGGATCAGACTTAAAAGATGAAACTATGAACGCAAAAGGTGTACTAAGTTCAAAAGACTTAACGATACAAAAGAAAACCTAAGTGATGGGATCCGACAAGTACAGATCTGCCATCTAGCACTGCACACACATGGGTGATCACATACAAGCACACACACACACACACACACAGCATAGAGGGAATGCGGAAGGGGTTGAGATGGGTGGTCGTGAACAAGATTCGTGTTTAGGATGTGTTTATCACACGTCCAACACTCGACACCCACACGCACCAACAACAGGCCATATACAGGGGCCACGCTTCCTGCACAGCTAAGATGGAGGGCATTTTCGTATTTCTTCTTTGGCGTTGAAGTGCTTTTGAGAAAGCAAGGCGTGCATGCACGGCAAGGTTAGATGAACACTTTACTAACCATTCCACATGACATGGTGTGGATTAGATATCACACACACACACACACTCGACAGAATTGTATTAAGCTAGGTACGTGAAAATACGAATGTCTTGTGTCAATTTTCCTTGTATTTAAAAAGAGAAAAAAAAAACTGATTTTTCTTTGGCGTCTAGAAATGTTTACGAATGGCGGTGTAGCTGCGCATAACTCGTTCTCCGAGCGCGCAGGTGGGTATAGTAAACAATGACACGGCATTATCATAGTGAAAGGTGGCCACTAAGAGAGCATAACACACACACACACACACATGCTCGATTTTGATCGCGGTTAGAAAAGGAACCAGACTTGAAGGTGTATAATGGTGGAAAAATTATACACAAAGCTAAACACGATATCACCGAGACCGTAAAATTGGGAAATGGAGTTGCGTACCCACAATACCATGGAAGGTTCCCCGAGATTCAGAAACAAGAGACATGGAAGACGTTCTGTAGATATGCAAGGCGCTGAATGACAAGTTCAATAGTGTCTTCACAGTGGAAGACACACATAGACCTACCACCAGTGGGGCGGAATGGGTAGGTCT
>JAUUDY010103236.1:0-14177 GCA_032361765.1 Panulirus inflatus
TATAGATGGGGTTGTGCGGAGGAGGGTGGATGTGTTGGAAATGAGATGTTTGAGGACAATATGTGGTGTGAGGTGGTTGGATCGAGTAAGCAGTGAAAGGGTAAGAGAGATGTGTGGTAATAAAAACAGTGTGGTTGAGAGAGCAGAAGAGGGTGTGCTGAAATGGTTTGGACATATGGAGAAAATGAGTGAGGAAAGATTGATAAAGAGGATATATTTATATCTCACACACATCCTTTAAACACCTAATCCACGCATCCTCTACCACTTTTGAAACCACATTGTTCCTCCCAAATCTGATGCTCTGTGCATTTCTTCACCCTCTCAAATCACTACTCTACCATTCAACTTACCAGGTACACTCAACGAACTTATAACTCTATAGGTTGAATACTCACCTCTATCCTCCTTGCCTTCATGCAGTGGCAGTATACAAGCATTCCGTTAATCTTCAGGCACCTCACCATGATTCATACATACAATGAAAATCTTAACTAACCAATCATCAACCGTCACTCCTTTCTTTTTAATATGTAAAGTGATCTATTCTAGAAAACAAGTCATTCATATCTTATCATAATGATTTACTCACGCATATCAGTGTCAGTTGATTACTTGAATTATTTGTGAACATAAAGAAGTTAATACTTTTAATTTTGTTATCGTTTATCACATTGACATGATTTCTGTTGTAAAGTCTGTCATTAAACAGATGTCCTCATATTTCGCTATATGTTAAACCTGGGTGTTTAGATGCTGGCCGTTTGAAATAGGAAACTACCTGAATAACAGAATAGAACAAAAGCTGAAGCACAGTACCAGTGGAAGCGGGGCTTCATGACAGCAGTTAATCCTACCCTGCACCTGCCACACTCTCTCACTGCAGTGGTCGTGCGGGTCTGAAAAATTCTTATAATGTTTGATTTTTCCATTATTCTCAGTGTCTTCTAGATATGATTAGTCTAGAAATTACATTATGATCTGAATTTCATCTCAGACAAAAAAGAAAAAGACAAATATAAGAAAAAATAGTTTCTCCTGAGCTTGATCTTTGTTGAGTTTTTCTTCTTCGATAATTATTCTTACTACACGATGATTGTACAGTCACACTTCTTTATGCTTTATGTAACTTAAATTCCATATATAAGTTAACACATGCACCTGTACGATCAAAAGATCTTTTCATTGATCCTATAGTGTTTGATGATTGCATTTATTTCCCATCCAACTTCTTAGAAAGTATATGAGACTTTCGTCACAGTTCCTTTCAGTTGTCTTAAACGATTCGGGACAAATTTTCGCTCACAAAATTGACAAAAATATAGAAATATGTTTCCAAATTCTGTTTTTCATTACGTTGTGAGAGATGTGTTTCTAAAAGTGCAGGATACGTACATTCAAATAAGCTAACATAACTTTAAGTGGCTCTAGTGTATCCCTAAGGTTAGTGCGTAATCTCCAGATGGCAACAGAGAGGGAGGGAGTGGTGGAGGTGGATTTCGATGACTGGGATGAGTGTCTTTAGGCAGTTATAGCACTTATCCCTATTCGTGAAGTTATCATTACAGGATATGTAGCAATAACTGTGCTAACAGTAACGCAAGATATAGCCCGGGCAACCTCCCTACTGGGGAACTCGTGATATGACGACCCTTGGCGTTTATAGGTAAATTGATAACGAATGATATCCTCAAAGTTCATGGGTGTCATGTGTAAAGCTATAATCTATCGCTAATGATTGGGAGCTTGTTTCGACTGTAGATCTATTGACTGCCAGGATCATTAAGGAGAGCAAGCGTCAATCTCTAAACACAATATGAAACAACCTGACGACCTTATTATGGTGTAGGTGACATCCCCTGCTGCTGCTGCTGCTCTAAAGTATTAGTAGTGGGTGACAGCCAGCCACCTACCTTAGAGGTACTTCCACCTGGGTTTTGGGAGGGACAGTGGCAGTAACTCCGTGATCCAGCACTGCGGCGTTTGTTACCTACCCACTTTCAGGCACGTGTTTCAACCACGTGTGGTTTGCTAGCACTCAACCCCAGTTGGACTCACATCCTCTTTTTCTCATACACAGCAATTGACAACACATAAATTTCAGGCATCTTTATTTTCTCTCTGTTTTGGTCTCGCTTTTCAGCACTTAAAACGTATGGTCGTACAACCATTATATAATTTTTCTACGCCGATTCGGAGCGGCACCTCCAGTCGAGAGGGGTTGGGCGGATCCCAATGCCCACTTGACCGCCGTCATGAGACTGGCATCCACCCTCCTTCCAAAGGTACAGCTCTTAGAATTGGCTCTTTTTCTCTCCATATCTGCAATACTAGTGGTCTTGATATCTCAACCTTCCCTCTGTTAAACACCATCTCATTACTTCCTTAACATTTTACTTCTTTCTAATATCCAATTGTTCAGGGCTGCTTTTCCTCTACACCAGCAGATGTCTAACTATAATCTTTATCGTCATTTCCACTTCCAGGGTGAAGTTTGTGTCTACAGTAGCTGAAAAATACCAAATTCTCGTTCCATGGATCTTAAGTCTCCTGTCTTTGATACCATGTGGCTCTCAATCTCTCTTCTTTCTGTTACCTTGCCTTCGTGTTTCGTTTATTTCTCCTTTCCTTCCTAATTACTCTTATTCTGTACAACTCTTCGACTATTTGGCTTCTTGCTATGAGGCTCTTCGCTCGTCACAAACTCGCTTACGTCCTCTACGTAGGGGATTTCAATGTACGCCACTTCTAACTGGGACGACCTAGGACGATTATTATTCTTTTCTTAACGATCTGGAAAAATAATCTGAGTTCCCGACCGTCACACTTGACCTTGTTTTTATCTGTGAATCCTACCAGTACTCATTCATCATTTCTTCCCCCTGAGAATCCTCTGACCACAATCATATTTCTATTGCTTCTAACTGGTCGTACCCATCCTCTATCCTCAACCTTGATACGCCACCTTTGGCACTTTGGAAGAGCTCATTGGTTATTCTTGCACAGCTTCTTTACTGAATTTCCCTGGTTAGCTACCACTTCTCTGGTCGGGTGCCTCGTAGTGTGCCGAGCTCATGGCAGACGTTGTTTTGGCCGAGACGGAGTCCTACATCCCATTTTCTAGATCTTTTTCTCCTCAATTGTGGTTTCATCGTTTCTGCTCTGATGTCTTTCGCATCTGGGATGTTGCGAACTAGACCATGAAAGTCTTCCCTTCCCCAGAAACTCAGTCTTCCTTCATTTTTGCTCTGAATCATTGCCAAGTTGTTCTTGGAAGAGCAAAGCGCACGTCCATAAAAAGAAAGTATGCTAACTCGACACCTACCGATAAATCATTTTGATCATTGACTAAAATCATCTTCAACAACTTCTGTAAAGCAAACTCTGATAGAGCTGTTCTTTTTTTGGCACCTTGCTTTCCTCTACTCAGCTGTGGATGATTGAAATTTTAATCCTCCGCTCTTGTGCCTTCTCTATTCTCCTCGCCCTGGATCTTCCAGGTACTCTCCCAGGTCCAGGTGGTCAAGGCGTATGGCTTGGATGGCATACCCTCTCGAGTTATAAGGGAGTCTGCCACTGAGCTGATACCAATCCTTACTCGCCTCTTTCGCCTCTGTCTGAAAACCCGGACTTTCTCTTGCTCTTATAAGCACACCTTGGTTCAGACCATCCCCAAGAAAGGAGATCGTTCCAACCCCTCTAACTATCGCCCCATTGCCCTCACATCTGTTGTCTCCAAAATTTTTGAAATTCTGCTAAACTCTCACTTCCAGATGTTACAGTTATCTCCCCTATTTATCCATAAATGCTATAGTTACCTATCATATATTATTCAGTTGTCTGTGAGAAATTGTATAGAAACTGGAGGATGGCCAAGGTCAAGCTTATCTCTCTCAGGAATGGCCATAAGAGGAAGATGCGATACAAAGCTGTTGGTAAATGTATAATGTAATCTGTTCACATCTCAGTCATTTCAAACCCGTATGTTGTATAACTGACGCCAGTGAATTTGCGAGAGTGATGTTAAGTAAAGTAAATCAGAGAGAGATCTTTGTATCAAGGATAAATTGTATTATTTATGTTAGGAGAGAGAGAGCCATGTTTATTTTGCTATTATAAATATATGTTTATAGATTTTTATCTGCATTTGGTATTTGACCAACTTGAGGAGAAGGAAATGATAGATATCATTACGGCCGTCAGCTGTCAGGAGATGTTAGCCACATTGTTAGGGAATCTGTGTCTAGCCCGTATCTCTCTTAACAGAAGCCGTTAAAACAGAGTTATCTGTTTTAATGGGCCTATGAGCTAATTATACACACCTTGATAATTAAGGGGTGGAAGCTCAACGTAACACAGATCACCAGTATGGATTTCGCAGTGCTAGATCTATTGGTGATCCATACTCTTTGACTCACCTCTGATCCTCCTCCCCCAGGAATTACAGTGAAATTTTTGTTGTAGCCCTCGACGTCTCCAAAGCGTTTGACAAAGGGTGTGGTATAAGTTTGCTTTCTAAACTCCCTTTCCTCGGTTTCACTGCTTTTTTGTTTTATCTAATGCACAGTGACCTCTCTGATCATTCTATTACAGTCATCCCCTTCCTTCCCTATCAATAGTGGTGTTCCTCAGGTTTTGACCTATCGCCTGTTCTCTAGGTAAATGATCTCGTCTCTATTACTTCTAACCATATTCTTTATTATGCTGATGATTTCACTCTACATTCTTCAACAGCTCTCACTCCCCTTTCCCTTTGATACTAACTCACTCGCTCTCTCGCGCTGGTCATGTTTCCTCTCCCAATTAGGACCTGTGCAGCATGAATGGGAAAGGAGTAACAATGTAAAATGTAATAGTGCTAAAGCAAAATATCTCCCAATGTCTCTTTTCAAATAACATTTTTCTTTGTTCATTTTCTAAACACTACAATTTTGGGCATAACCGCATGCTCATTCTGTCTTGGAAATCCTACATATTCAACATCACAAAGTCTGCTTCCCAAAAGCTGGGAGTGTTGCATAGGTGCCATAATTGTTTCTTGTTAGCAGCTACTTCATATCTATTGTGGTTTTGTTCTTCCAAGTATGGAATACTGCTCGCACACATGGAGTGGCTCATCCTCAACCTCACTGTTACCCACAATGAAGAAAAAAGCCTTCCGTCTCTTTAATTCTTATGACATCACCTCTTTTCAACCTTCCCTCTCCGTACGCTATGTTGCTGCTCTCCCTCTTTATTCATATGTATCATTTTGGTAATTGTACTCGTGAACTGTCTGCATATTCACCTATTTTCAGGGTTGGGACCAGAGGCACACGTTTGGCTACTGCTGTTCAAGATGATTCTAAGACCACACATGATCTCACGGCATATGTTGCCCTTCATCGCTAGTGGTGACACACCCATCTACGGCTTGTATCCTCACTGATGATTGGTCATTAGCCCCGTTGTGACGTGTTTGCTGACCGGTGATTGGTCACTCGCCCCGTTGTGGCATGTTTCCTTCCCGGTGATTGGTCACTCGCCTATTTGTGGCTTATTTCCTTATCGGTGATTGGTAACTCGCTCTGTTGTGCCGTGTTTCCTCTCCGGGGAATAGGTCATTCGCCTAAATTTGACGTGTTTTCCCACAACACATAATCCTGGCCATATTTTTTCATGAAACATACCGGACAAATCGCTCCACCAATATACAGCCAGTAGCTAGTGATTTTTACGGTGATGTAGATGATCATGACAACACAGTCCCACAAGTTGAAGATGAAAAACGCTTTGTTTCACCTGTTGACGACCATCATCACATCTGTTGTCTTGGGAAACGAATACACTTGTAGTAATCCTTGTGGTGGGCCACCATACAGGTACGGTTGAAGGCTTGCTTGTTGGACGTGGTACATGTTTGTACGGTTCCGAGGAGGATGTGACCAACGATACAGCTACTGTTGTGTGAGGGCTTAAACAGCAACAGTTGGCTGATGTATAGTGTTGAAGGCTATTTTGGTGCTCAGTGTTAATTCATAAACTAAACAAAACTATTATCCAACTCTAAATTAATTTCAGCTTGAATGTTGATGAGAATTAATTGTGAGTATTAGTAATTCATTTATCTATTTTGCTAATGAAATCGTGAAGGTGCGAGAAAATTAATTAAATTCACGGTATTGAATTACATATGTTAGTTTCAATAGGGTAATAATGTTAAAGTCAAGAGTGATACTGATAAATCAGAAGATTTACTCTGTGAATTGTGAACATTCTATGTTGATAACCAAAGAATTTACAGTTGCAGGAGTAAATGATGATGGCAGGAACTTTCTCTCAGTTCCAAATCGAACATTTAAAAGTTTCCCCAGTTACCTCAACCTATACTGCAAGTTATGTCAGTTTCCTCGTGAGTCATCGTGTATTATATAATAAGGAGTACAAAAGCTTTTACTAAGAAATGCCGGAGAATTTATGGGAATGTAAGTAGCAACAGACCAATGGATCCTTCTGAGGGTGTAGTAGCAGGAAGCATTAGAAGTACAGTGAGAAGGAAGAAAAGTAGAGAACTGGAAGTAGTGTGGCCTGTTATAACAATATGATGGCGTGAGTAACGTCAGTTTTGAGACTTAAGGTATTTGTTAGGTTTATCCGTAAACATATTTGTGGGGGCGTAAATAGACATTTTTTCGCCAAATATGCAATACCTAGGAACACTCCAGTTGACAGTGGCAAGGGAAACAACATAGGCGGTGGTGTCTTACTCTTTTTTAAAACTCATCTTAATCCTGTACTGACCTGGGTCATCAACCTGGGGGCAGTTTGGTATAAATCTTTCTCTGATCACATCCCTCATTAACTTACCACAATCTAAAGGCCAATGGAATGATTAGATTATTTTGTGTTTTTTAAAGAAAGCTTCTATCAACTGGCATTTTATAGCATTTTTTCTTCACAAAACAGTTCAAAGTTTTAATGGTGGACATATTTTCCTAATCAACGAAGTGGCTAAATGAAGCTTTACGTTGCACTACGGCATATTTGTGTTGCTGCTTCAAACGCTTTATTCTTTCACGTTGGCTCGTACATGTAACACCTCACTCCCCCCTCTGACCAATGTTAATACTTTCACAGCATTCACAAGAAATATCATTTACGTTGCCATTCATATCCTTAGGGCTATATAGGATAACACTGGTTTTTGCCGTGGGATTTTATGTGAAACCCACCAGTACATCCAGCTTTCTGTGTGTTGGAACGATATCAAGGAAATTTTCACATAATGTATAAATTGCCGTTTCATTATAAAATATTCATTTTGGTTATGTAATGATGTTATATACCATGGAATGCACAATAAAGACGTATAAGAGTGCGCTTATAAGTCTTGTATAAACAAACCATGAAAGATAAGAAATTGTTAGATTTTGAGTAGTATATAGTTTTATGAGGTCATACATTATTCCTCTCAATAATGCATTGTTGAGTTGGAGTGGAATTCTTCTGTATGTATCATGATTTTTAGGAGTTCAAGGTTTTCTCTTTGTAATTACTCTTCTTCATATCAAGTAAAGCATCTAACTTGTAGACTTTTGTGGTGTAGATATCTTTGTCCTTTTTCATATTCTGAATGACCCGTAGGAACCGTGAAGGACAGGAGCTATTACTGTTACCGGACAATCACTGCACATTGTACCACGCATATTGTCAATGTTTTCAGCCTCTCTTGTTCTTCCATATAGGACAGACGGGTATGTATTCTAACTGGATCATTCGTCCAATGCGGAAGAACGAATACCACAGCGCAAAGCACAGCGAGTGTTCTTATCTATTGTTGATGTTGATGTTGATGACACAACAGGGTTGAAATTTGTTGTCCAATGGAAATTTCTGTTAAGTTTTCCGTTTCTGTTGATGCTTGGTTATCCTTATCGTCTCTTGGGGCATCACC
The DNA here is from genome assembly GCA_032361765.1 of Panulirus inflatus. Lineage (NCBI taxonomy): Eukaryota > Metazoa > Arthropoda > Malacostraca > Decapoda > Palinuridae > Panulirus > Panulirus inflatus. The sequence goes on from JAUUDY010103236.1 coordinate 7,934, forward strand.
TTGTAGCAGTGCACACATATGACTTGATATGCTCTGGTTAAGACACCTTCCACTTGTTATTATTCTTTCTTGTGGATTTTGAATTTCTCTGATTTATTTTTTATTGTCTTTTGTTCGTATTCCCCAAACGGCCGGTTATCTTCGTTCATTGATGTATCTGGGAGCAAGAATATCAGGATTACTTGCTCACTTGAACTTTCTTGAGAGATCTCAGATATTCTTGTGCCTTGTGTACACTCACTAAAGTGTACACAGTTGATGAAGGGAAGTGTAATCTCTCAGGAAAGTAGTGAAGGTGTACGTGGTATCCGTCTAAAGAGGAAAACATGTTTATGGACACTTTGCATGTGATGTTCATGACGGATTCGATCTGTGAAAGATTTCTGCCGATGTGACGTTAGGTTGAGATGCCAGGTCGATAGGACTCTAGCGGCTCCATGTTACCCGAGATCGCCTCACCTTAACCTGTGTGTGTGCTCCATTGTGTATATACATTGCTCTGGTATAACTACCGGCGTCATCTTGACCGGAAAATTTACGAGAGTTCTCGTAAATTTTCTCTCTTTGCTCGTTTGGTTTTCGGTGCATATAGTATTCGCAGACTAGGTTTTTGCGTGAAGATTATCTTCCTATCCTTATCCCAATATCCTTATGGCACCGGTAATGTGACGATGTGACTCTGCAGTCGCCTCCCCCCCCCCTACACACACACCCACACACACACACACACACACACACGCATACACACACACACACACACACTGGACTATCCCCCACATGACTGAGGCTCTGGTGGTGCTGGGATATGACTAACTTTAGTAACTCAGAGCAACATTTGTGACACTGCTCTGTGCGTTCGCGTTGGCAGTCCGGCCTCAGCTCACACAACCACAACACCATCATTGCTGGGACTGTGGTCAAGCTTAGGGATATGATAACATACCAGACACCCGTATGTAGTTGCATTGCACGGAAAATGAAACTATAGTAACACAAAAAGAAATGTAATATTGTATAAGAGGTGGAACTAATATGCTGAAAAATAGAAAATGATATCGAGTCATTTCTACATACAAGAGATATAAATGAGTGTTTTATGGCCGATGAAATATTGCTGTAATGTATTAATCATAGATCAATGACATGAGTAATGTTGGGAATATTTCACAACAAAATTTCACTTACATGACAAGAAAACATCTACGTCTGATTCTGATGAAACCTTTGCTTGATGGTAGAATGATTTTGGAAGTGTAAGGTAATAAAGAGTGTGAATGTGGAGAACCGAAAAAGTAGGTGGTGGACGTGGACATATGTTGAAGTAGGTAAAGGAAGTGCGCGATACGGTGAGTGCGTGGATTGTGCAGATGATGGGAATATGTGGAATACATGATGAAAATATTTGATGGTGGATGTACGTTGGATCAGATAATGGTAATGTGTGGTGGTAGGACTATGCTGGAGAATGTACGTGTGCGTTGTGGTGGAATTTTGTAGGAGTATGTGCTGTAAACATTCTGGTACTCGGAATATATCAAATGGATAAAAGAAAAAATCATAGCACTTTGTATGTTGGCGCTGGAAGAGAAGTTACATGACTTGATTCTCAAGGTTACCTTAAGAAATTACGTATCATTCAAAATAATTCAAGGAGGCATGTTGCAACGAGATAAATACCGCGACTTGAATTAGAAGTATTTAAGAGTATTTACAAGAAAATCATATCTAGCTAGGTGTGGACTCCTGCAGGAGCGAGATGCTACAAGAAGCGTTACACAGGTGGAGGAGAACACTCAACATGCACTATGGTAGCCCATTAGCACGTCTCACTAGGGGCCTAAGCGCTCCAGGATAAGAGGACACATATCTGATTACATGATCATTGTGGCAGCAAGTCTGGGAGGCAGTACACTTAGTGAGGATGGAACCCATCTCCTGTTACCGCTTGATGCTCTCGCTACAGTGTTTCCTGCGTTACTGGAATTCTAACATCCGGTTTAACTGTGGATTTGTCTTTTATATACAAACTTTCATCGCACTTACATAATTTTGTTTATTCTTTTCTTTATTTCTCGTAATGTTTATTAAAATATATGATTGTACTTGCTCTGCTGAATCCTCCATCTCCCATGTAAATACCTTGAAGGAATGTTTCCTTCAACTCTGTTGAATTTTCCAGTTAGCCAAGAGAAACCAGGAAGCTAGACAGTGAGGGCAAACAGCGGTCAACACACACGGTGCCTAAACAAACTAGATATCATGAATTCTCATTTGGTGGTGTCCACATAGATCTGTGTTGCCCATACCATACTGCAGGTGTGTCCACCAGGACAATATGGTGTATAGTGACTATACCATATTGTAGGTATGGTGGTGTATCCTCCAGGATAATATGGTGTATGGTGGCGATACCATACTGCAGGTATGCTGGTGTGTCCACCAGGACAGGATGGTGTATAGTGACTATACCATACTGTAGGTATGGTGGTGTGTCCACTCAGGACAGTATGGTGCCTATATCATAACGGTGTTTATGGTATTATGAGTTCTGGAATATGAATAAGAGTGGAGCAGTTGTGGAGCAGCAGGTGGCTTTGTTATTCTGAACACGAGGTCAGACCTGGGGACCACAAGTTATGACTTACTAAGGCTGTCTTACTGTGCTGTCATTATGATCATTACTGGCAACATTTGAAACGTTTGTAACATGAGGAAATACTGATGAATCCAATATTAGAGAAAGATTATTCTTGTCATCATCTTTATTACTGAACATAGAAAATGTAAGTACAGTTCTAATGATATTCCTCTTAGTATATTCACGATGCTGCTGATCATATATCGTACAGACAAACAGTGACAGACAACTGAGGCTCTTGACACGATAGAATGAACGACCGATAGCGTAGGAGAATCTCATGAATAAACTGGTGGTTTGCTAGGCAGGCCAGAGTCGTTTTATTTGTTTGAATAAAAGCGTCCATGTCATGGTTCCTGAAAGTGTCCTGGTGAAATAACTTCAAAGCACACCTGGACCTACGTGCGCGCGCGCCCCCGGACTCGAGCAAATAATATAGAGGGTCGCTAAATCGGGAACTCCCTCCTTACGGTGACCAGCGTCTGTAAAGACCGGACTGGAGACTATGTGTCCATTCGGGAGTTTCGTATCATACTGACAAAGGTCAGGCATTGACGGGGAAAAAAAGAAAAGAAAAAGAAAAGTAGATATATGGGGGTAATGTGGGCAGTGGATGATATGAACTTGGGAGTCAAAATAACAGTGTAATAATGGACTGGACGCAGCATTTGTTAGCACATTAACAATATAACCTTACGAAGGCAGAAAATGAGCATTGGTTATGACGGTCTACAGAAAACGTGAAATAAAGTAGAAACATCATTTAGGGGTCATTCAGAATATCTAAAATATCTCAGTTGTGCTGACGAGGGATATGGGTGTATCTTTCTGCATTCTAATATGAGGTAAGGTAGAGGGTGTTAACGGCCAGATACAAAATGACAAAGAACCGCATCGTTAGTAAAAAGAATCAGCTTGGCTTGTCGAAGGATACGGGTAATGTTACCTATATATGCTGGGGAAAAGCAAGATACTTGAAGAAGATAGAGATCTTCGAGTCTTCATCTGTAAAGATCCAAACTGTGCCAAGTAACATATGGCAGCCGTTGAAGAAGAATAGTGCTGGGAAATTGTATTTACAAAACATTGAACACCAAACTGATCATCCATAATCTGTCCCCAAAATTCATCTAAAGCAAGAGGCACAGTTTTTGTGTTGTACTTCGATGGTTAGGAAATTGGCTGATTAATGGTCAAGCCTCAGAATGATTAGAAGTAACAAGGGGTGTGCCAAAGGGATCAGTTTTGGGACCGGTTCTCGTTCTAATATTCATTAACGACATTGATAATGGGTTTCTTTGAAAGATCTCTTAATTCTCAGATGATGATGGAAAATGAATCTACAACAGAAACTTAAGGTCAAATAGACATCCACAAACTGATTGACTGGGACAGTAGGTGACAAATGAATAGTTTATACTGGTAAATCCAAAGTTATGCATATCAGTAGTAAAAATGAAAAGACAAGCTACAAGATGAATTTGTTGAGATGGAAAAGGTCATTGAGGAATTAGGCTTGAGTGTAATGATCTCTAGCGACTTAAAGCCAAACAAGCAGTGCACAGAAGGAGTACAAAGGTTGAAAAAGATTCTTGGATTCATAGGAGGGACTTTCGAATCTCTCGCTATATTTCCTCCACTCTTTACAACTCACTGGTACATCCCAATTTTGAAAATTGTGTTCAGTTCTGGTCATCCTACTTGAGGAAAGACATGAACAGAATGAAGGGAGTACGGCGGAGAGCTATAAAGATGTTTCCCGGTCTGAGAAACAAATCTTATGCAAGTAGACAAAATGAATCATATTCACTCAGCTTAGGAAAGAGAAGGTTCGGAGGGGATCTAATACAGGCATTGAAAGTCATTAAAGGCTTCGATAACCTCGATCTCTCGAGCCAATTAAAGATAGAGTTATCTGATTTCACTTGAAGTAATGGATATTTTCATTCGTGGGCAAACGTTTTACTTCAAATGAGAGGTACATTTTCTTTAACAGAATGGTTTACATTTGGAATGATTAACTAATTAGAGTAGTTGAAAGCAGTCCCCTAGACACGTTTAAGAATATATTCGACAAATGTTACTCTTCAGGTCCACGACTGACGTTATTTGCAAACCCTTAGCTGCACGATAAGTTTACAGGTCTTCCTCTTAAAAAAAAATGTGTTTGTCTTTCTACCCCTACCACATTAATCCATAAGTTTCTGTTATCTTCTGCTACCACAAACAGACTCGAAAGGACCCAGAGCTCTGTTGCTGTTTGAACTCTGTTGTATTCAGTAGTCTCCATACTTAAAGTAACGCTCATACATCTCTCTTCTCTCTTGGTCTCATTCGAGGTGAAATCATTCCCTACAAGTTTGTATCTATTACTTCGAGTAAAATCAGATGAATCAAGTCTAAAGTAGCTTTTTAAATCAAGATTATCAATGCCTTTGAAAATGTCTGAATCTTGTATAAGATCACATCTTAACAATCTCTTTTCTAAGCTATATTCATGTCGTTTATCCAGTTATCAGAGGATTTGCTTCTAAGCCCGGGAGTCATCATGGAAGCTGAACGCTGTACTCTCCATGTTATCATTCTGGCCGATCATCCTACCAGTTCACCACTCCAATATGCCGGGCCTGTGACCCTCTGTGTTATCATCCTGGCCAATTACCCTGCTCTCACAAACTACGTAGCAAGTTTAGAAGCGATTAAAGTTTCGTGTTTTATGAGTGGCAACATTTTCTTGTTCAACTGCGCATGTAATAAATAGAATCAGTGGCGCAAGGATTCCCAGTTACGTCTATCTCATTATGAGCAAAATGACGACGGCAAAAGACAAGTCATTATCCACAGGGGTCGATGAATATATAGGGCTCGACAAGGGGTCGAAAAAATTTTAAAGGTAAAATAAGTTAAACTTTAAAAGCTTATATAGTTAATCATATACAAGATAAAGGAAAGGCAGAGCAAATATATACTGTTCATTCATACAATAAAATGGGAAATTGTGACCTAATGATTATCATTTGGCCCATCGATCTCAATCAGGATGTAAACTTGTTCAGTTGAAAGGCATTTTCCATTATCTACTCTTTTGAAGTGCCTGAGGATTAGAAGAATGCATCCATAGTACCATTGTGCAAAGGCAACGGGAATAAAGGTGAGTCTTCAAAGCACAGAGGCATAAGTTTCTTGTGTGTTCCTGGGAAATGGGATGGGAGGGTATTGATTGAGAGGGTGAAAGCATCGACAAAGCATCAGATTGGGGAAGAGCAGTGTGGTTCCAGAAGCGGTACAGGATCTGTGGATTAGGTGTTTGCTTTGAAGAATATGTGTGAAAACTACTTAGAAAAACAGATGGATTTGATGTATCATTTATGGATCTGGAGCAGACATATGAGAGAGTTGATAGAGATCCTTTGTTGAAGGTCTTAAGAGTATATGGTGTCGAAGGTAAGCTGATAGAAGAAGTAGTGAAAACTTTCTACCAGTTATTCTCCATTCAATCTTACGTCCCAATTACTTGTCCCTTAACCCTACTGAATCTAATAACCTTGCTCTTATTCACATTTACTCTCAGCTTTCTCCTTTTACACACATTTCCAAACTCAGTCA
>JAUUDY010103457.1:0-19532 GCA_032361765.1 Panulirus inflatus
CTTGCAACGTTTAACCATTCACAAGTTTGACCATTAATCACTACTCTTTGTTTAAGTCCAGTCAACCAGTTTTCTAACGACCAAAATACAAACCGTTCTAAACCATGAAACTTAAAACTTTTGCTGGTAACCTTTGACCTGGAACTTTGTCGAGCGCTTTTTGAAATTCTAAATAGATGACATCAACTGCTTATATTGCATGTTGACTTTTTCCTAAAAGTTTTCAAGCGGATTTGTCAAACATGAACAATATCGTTGTTATCCATACTGAGAATGGTTAATGAGACAGTGGTCATCTTAATGGATCATAATCGTATCCCGAATGATGATTCCATTTGTTTACCAGCTACAGTCGTTAAGCTATTCGGATAATGATTTCTGGGCAGTGATTTATGAATTTATTACTTTTCTTTGATATCGGGATCAAGTTGGCAAATTTATACTCTTTCGGAACAATTCCTCTAACAAGTGACATATTCAGAACACCCTTTGGTTTAACTATCCCATTTTTCGCTTCCTTTGATTCCCTTGGATAAGACTTATTTGGGCCGACATTTTATTATTTTATTTAGTGGTGATAACATGTATTTTATATCAATTTATTGGAAGATGATATTCCCACATAGGATGGAACTAAGTTCAGGACAGTGGTTTTATCCTCAGTTCTAGATCATAGATTTCTTATTTAGTCAGGATAGATCTCTCTACATTAGGGATGATCTTAAACAGAATAAGTAAAGCCCACCTTAGGCCTTTTCCCAATAGAGATAAAGTACTCAGGAGAGCAAATCACGGTCAACCTAACGAAGGAACTAGGAAAGTAGGGGAGGGTAAGGATGTAGCTGTGGGGGGGTAGGTCGGTGCAGGGGGAATCTGAGTCTGAGGAACAAAACGTCCAGTTTGGCCACTATACGGATAACGGTAGAAGATGGATGGGACCTTGCCGGTAGGGATCCTCGTGAGGTAACGGTGGCCTCACAGGCAGAAATTATCAAATAATGGTCAAGTAGGGTCAGCTTGGGACAGCTCATGCAGTATAAGCAACGGGTTAGCATAGTTGCAAGTCAACACTCTGGTAACTTTTAGGACCAAGGCTGGTAGGGTCCAGTGCGGGGAAGGTCAGAGTAAGAGGATGTTCCCAAAACAGATTGAGAACCGTCTCTCCTGATGCTGCACACGTAGACATTAATGGTGTTAATACAAACAAACATACCGACAGTAGAAAAAAGAAAAGCCAAACTCAGCCCAGAAATCAACTTCAAAGAAAATAAGTCTGATATACACAAAACACGATGAGCTTGTGTCCTATGCAGTTACTGAAAAACCGAACATTATTGCAATCTTAGAAACTTGGGTAAACTTTGAGAATAAACAGTTAATTGCTGAGTTAGCAATGCCCAGATACAAACTATTTACGAAAGATCATGCAAGGTAGGTGGTGGAGTTTTGATCTACACTGATAACAGTCTAAGTGCTATTAAGATAAGAAAAGTAGACTACGTCTCGGCGTTATTTACAGACCTCTTAGGCAAAAATAAGACGACTATAAGATGCTATACAATAAAATCAAAAATATAGCAAACAGCAAAGAGGCTATAATGAGTAGGAGACTTCAACAGCCAAACATAAACTGAACACGTTAACAGGTGACCAAAAGGAAACAGAGTTATATCAGTAGGAGACTTCAACAGATCAAACATAAACTGAAACACGTTAACAGGTGACCAAGTGGGAACGAGACTAACGGAAATTATTAAAGAAGCTTTTTTAGAAAGTTAACTAAAAGATCAACTAGAGGTAAAAACTTTCTTAATCTTGTCCTCTCCAGTGACACAGTTATTCAACTTTTGCGAAGAAAGCAAGAGTTCGTCAAACAGCGATCATAGTTTGATTATAGTAGAGATAAATTTAGATTTTGAAATAATTGTCAACAAACTCTTGATCCCAAATTACAGGTGAACAAATTTTGAAGACATTGGGCACGAAATCTCAGTACCAATTGGATAAAACTTTTGAATGTTTACATAGTAAACAAAATGTGGAATAATTATGCAAACAGACTACTCGAGATTGAAAATTGACAAATTACACGAATTACGAAGAAAACATTGGACACGAAATTCTCAGTGCCAATTGGACAAAACTTTTGGGCGTTCACACAGTAGACAAAATGTGGAGTAATCCTGAAAACAAGCTACTCGAAATTGAAAATGAATATACTTGCAGTATTTCAAAACCACCATGGATGAATAGGAGAATAGAAGGACTAATTTGTCAAAAGAAGAAAACGTATAAGAAATTCAAGTCAAACCGATGAAAATCGCTAGGGATTAATCAAAATCTAAAGAGAGTGTGAGAAGGTCACAAGACGGAGTAAACGCGAGGAAGGAGAAAAAATTTCCGTGAAAGTTAAGAATAATCCTAAGGAATTCTTCAATTATATGAGACAAAGGAAGATAGTAAAAGAAGGAATTGTACCGCTACGAACCAAACATGATACACTAACTATTGATGATTAGGAAATGGCTACCATACTAAATCATTCCATTAACTCCGTATTCACAAGTGAAGAAACATCTCGAGGAAGAGTTGAAGGTTAGAAAAATACAGATCTCTGAAGTACTTAGATACCTGAACCAATTAAATCTTACCAAATCCGACGGCCCAGACAACTTAGTTCCAAGATTTCTAAAGGTCAGGACACAGCTGATATACCCCACTATAAAAATATTCCACAAATATGAAAAACAGACTAAAATTGTGCCTTGAGCTACCACCAAGTCAGTTGTGCGTCCGTGTTAGGTAAAACGATGGAAAAAATTATACGAGATGAAATGGTCACGTTTCTAGATCACTAAATTATATCGGACAACCAACACAGTTTCCGCAATGGAAAAGCCTGCGTGACATGTACACCGTCTGATGTACTATATCTAGATTTACAGAATCGTTGAAGAACTCTATATGTATAGATCAGAGACTGGCTTGCCGGAAGAAATTAGCGTGTAGCATTAAACGGCGAAGCCTCAGATTGGCTAGACGTAATGAGTGGTGCGCCACAGAGGTCGGTCTTAGGCCCAATTCTTTTCATAACATACATTAATGACCTAGAGCTTAATCTCATACGCAAGATCTCCAAATCAGCTCACGGCACTTGACTAGAAAGTAGAGCTGTAAACAGGTGGGACTGGGAAATGATAAATTCGTGTTCAGACAGATGGCAAATTAAGTTTATTGTAGAAAAGTGTAAAATTATGCACTTTGAAGATAAGAACATACGTTATGACTATAAACTATTCGGAAACTCTCTAACTAAAGTAAATGAAGAAAAGGAACTTGCAGTTGTCTTTAGCAAAAATCTGAAGTACACTAAACAGTGGCAAGCAGCATGTAAAGAAGGCAACCAAATGTTAGGTTTCACAGCCAGGAACATAGAGTATAAGACACCAGAAACAATCTCACATTTCATTACCTTTTAGTAAAACTTCACCTTGAATATGCGTCCAGTTTTGGTGACCAAGCTATGAAAAATACGATGAAAAATTGCAAAATGTACAAAGAAGCACGAAAAAATTGATTCCAGTCCTTAGAAATATGGCACACGAAGAGAGGCTAAAACGACTGGATATCTCCCTTAAAAGACGTAGACTTCTTGGCGACTTAATAAAGTGTTCAAAATTTTTAACTAGTTTGATAAAGTAAATCATGAACTTTTTTCCGAAATACAAGAAAATATGGCTACCAAGACAAATGGAATAAAACTCTAAGCTAAAAGATGTGGCACTGAAGTGGGGAAAAGCTTCTTTTCCTATAAGTGTGTTGAGCACTGGAATAAGTTACCGTCAGACGTAGTGAATGCTAAGACTATATATACCTTTAAAAATCGTTTAGACAAATATTTCATAAATTTAGGTATACTTTGAGAAAAACGCCAAGAGTAAACTTATAAACGACAGCTGTTACAGGGATACTAGAAGGCTAATTTGCAGCAGCGAGGAGTCGCTGATAACAAAAAAAGATGTTGAGCGGAATTACATTTTCCTGTTAAGCTAAACTCTCTTTTTTTATCAGACAACCCAGTAGTGGGCCAATCAGACCTCCTGCTGTCTGTCTCCCTCATGTAAATCCATGTAAACTCATGAAATGCAAAAAAGAAAATCAAATCAAAATCTTTGCCATAGCGTCGTTGCCTTGATTCATGTCACCAATCTCTGTAATCAATGTCCCAAGTGACTGGGTAATGACTTAACATGCCAATGAACCTCATTTCGGTTTCTTTTGCTATTTCTAGCAATTTGCACTTCATATTGACTCTTGCTTTGCAATATATATCTCTTAGATTCCTTTGCAAATTTATACTATTTACTCTGCCATGTTGGTTATATGTCTCTGAGTTTCTAATGTGCTATTGTCTTAGACAACAAACACTTCCTTATGTAATCATTCCACCACTTCGGCTTTGCTTTGGAACAAGACCGTTTTACACACATTAACACATGCTTCCTCCTCTACTTTGAAAGCATTTCTAAATTTTTACCAACCTACGTCCATGCCGTCATCATTAATCAGATCATCCCAGGTTTGCCTGTCAACAGCAATACGAACACCACAGGAATCTGCTAGTCTAAAGTCTAGTATATCTTCGCGACTTTTTTCATCATTACAAGCACTGAACCAGTGATCATCTACAGTACCAAACTTTCCTCCCAATTCAACATACGAACAAGATCCTCATCTATAGTTAGAACCACATCTACTATGTTTTCATCGCAAGCAGATTTCTCAGCTTATTGTGTTAAGGCAATATTAAGCATATCTAGGAAGAGCTCACACCCATTGCTACTAGAAAGGGATTCTCTCCACGTCGTTGCCGTTATGTTAAAGTTTCTCATTATGATTGAATCTTGTTCATTATAAATTTCTGTTGTTTGATCATAAAGTCTTTTTTCTATCTCTGGCGTGTGTGCTGGGAGCCTGCAAACTAATTCCACTGGTATTTTCTTGCGAAACTTATCTTTAATTTCAATATACTGTTGCATTGTTCCTACTGTTGTTCCCGATATGAATAGTGATCGTACTGATTCCGATGATTATGATGTTCTTGTTGTTGCAGATGATAATGATGCTCTTGTTATTGCAAATCATAATAATGCTCTTGTTGTTGAAAATGGTAATGATGCCCTTGATGTTGCAAATGATAATGATGTTCTTGTTGTTGTTAATGATAATTTTGCTCCTGCTTATGCTTATGATGATGCTCCTGTTACGGTTGATAATGATGTTCGTATTCTTGCAACTGATAATGACTTTCTTGTTGTTGCTGATGATAATCATGTTCCTGCTGTTGCTGCTGATAATAATGCTCCTGTTGTTGCCGACGATAATGATGTTCTTGTCGCTGATTTGCTAATGATGGTCCTTTTTTGTTGTTGATATTGATGCTATTACCGGTGTTGATGATGAGGAAGCTCCTTTTCCTGCCACTTATATTGATGCTTTTGCTGTTATTGCAAATAATGTTGCTCCTGCTGTTCCTGATGATAAGGATGCTCCTGCCGTTGCTATTGCTAATAACGTTCCTTTCGATGCTGCTGACAGTAGTCCTCTTGTTGTTGCTAATGAAAAAGATGCTCCTGTTGTTGCGGATAATAATGATTAAGTTGCTGTTGCCACTAATAATGATGCTTTTGCTGTTGCTGATCACAATGATGCTCCCTCTGTTGCTCATGAAAATAATGTTCCTCCTGCTGCTCTTGACAAGCATGTTCCTGCTTTTGCTTATGATAAGGACACTTCTGCTGTTGCTTATGATAAGGACACTTCTGCCGTTGCTGACGATGTTGATGTTCCCGCTGTTGCTATTGATAGTGATGACTATGTTGTTGCTGCTGACAAGGTTATGCTTGCTGTTGCTGATAATAATGATGCCCCTTCAGTTGCTAATGATAACGAACATCCAGCTGTTCTATTGATAATGATGCATCTATTCTTTCTCCTGACTACAGTGTTCCTGTTGTTCCTAATATTAATGGTAATCTTGCTCATCCTGATGATAATGATTCTTTTGCTGAGGCTAATATAATGATGCCCCTGCTGATGCTGATGACAATGATGCTCCTTCTTTTGCCACAGATAATGACATTCCTATTTTTGCAGATGATAATGATGTTTCTGCTGTTGTTGATGATTATAATGCTCTTGTTATCAATTTTGATGATAATGGTCCTAATTTTTCTAATGATAGTGATGCTCCTGTCGTTCCTAATGATAATGATGCTCATGTTGTTCATGCTGGCAATACTGTGTAATGTTATTTCCACTATTAATGATGCTCTTACTGTCGTTGATGATGATTCTTCTATTGGAGCTATTCATAATGATGCTCCTGCTGCTGCTGCTCATAATGATATTCCTGCTATTGCTTTCGTTGCTACTGGTATTGATGTTCCTTTCAATATTGCTGAAAATGATGCTACTGTTGTTGATGGTGATAATCTTGCTACTGTTGTTGTTGGGCAGAATAACGCTCCTGTTGATCCTAATGATAATGGTGCTACCACCGTTGCTAACGCTAAATATATTAAAGTTGTTACTACTGATAATGATATTCCAGTTTTTGCTACCGATAATGATGTTCCAGCTGTTACTAGTGATAATGAAGTTCATGCAGATGATGATGATGATGATGATGATGACGATGACGATGATGATGATGATGATTCTCCTGCTGTTGCAACTGACAATTGCTTACCTGCTATCGCCACTGATAATGATGCTTCTACTGTTGCTGATCATATTGATGCTCTTACTGTTGCTGATTTCAATAATGTCCCTCTTCTTGCAAATAGCACTTATGTTCCTGTTGTTGCAGTTGAAGATAATGCTTCTGTTGTTGCTTATGATAATGATACTCCTACTGTTGCTGTTGATAATAATGACCCTTTGCCACTGATAATGATGATTTGCTGTTGTTGCTGATAATGATATGCATTCTGTTCCTGGTTATAATGATGCTCCTGCTGTTGCTAACTATAATGAAGGTCCTGCTGTTGACGCTGATAATGATGCACCTACGTTTGCTCCTTTCAATGATGCGCCTTTTGCTCCTGATATTAATGGTAATCCTGCTGCCTCTGATGATAAGAATGCTCTTATTGTTGCTAGTGATGGTGATGCTCTTGCCGGTGCCGATAATAATGATACTCTTTTTTGTTGCTATTGGTAACAATGCTTCTCTTTTCCCTGATGATGATGCTGTTTTTGTATTGACGAGAGCGATGCCCCCGCTGTTGATGTTGACAGTGTTGCTTATGCTGCTGCTGATGATGATAATGTTCATGTTGTTGCTCATTATAATGTTTCCCGATTCTGCTTCTGGTAATAAAGATCTTGTTGCTGCTGATAATAATGCTCTTTCTGTTAATCATAATAATGATGTTTCTGTTGTTGGTACTGATAATGATGCTTTTGTTGTTGCTACTGATGATGACTGGTCTATTCATGCTACTATGAATGATACTTCTGTTGTTGCCTATTTGCTTATGAGAATGATCTATCCACTACTGCTGCTGATAATGATACTCCTGTTGCTGCTCATCACAATAATGCTCTTGATGCTGTTGATGATAATGATTTTCCTTTTGTTGCTTTTGGTAATGATATTCCTTTTGTTCCTTTCTGATAATGATACTTTTGTTTTTGCTGATATCAATGATTCTAATTTTAATGCTAATGATAATGATATTCGTGCCGTTGGTGCTGATATAGATACTCCTGCTGTTGCCGCTGATAATGATGTTCTCTTGGTTGCTGATGATAATGATGCTCCAGATTTTGTTTACGATAATAATTTTCCTGTCGTTGCTTTAAGTATTGTTGCTCCTCTCGTTCATTCTGATAAGGATATTCCTCTTATTCATTCTGATAATGTTGTTTCTGTTGATGTTGTTAATGATGATGATTCTCTTGTTGTTGCTTGTGATATTAATATTCTTTTGTTGCTAATGATAATGAATCTTAAGTTTTTCCTTGGGATAATAGTGCTTTTGTTAGTGCTAATGTTGCTGTTCTTCCCACTGCTATCCGTAATGATGTTTCTGTTCTTGGTGCTCATAAGGATCCTCCTTCTGTTGTTGATGATAGTGATGCTCCTGCTGCTACTGATGATGATAATGATCCTGCTGCTGCTATAATGATGATCCTGCTATTGCAGATGATAATGATAATTGATCATAATGATGTTTTTGCTGTTGATAAACATTATGGTGGTCTTACTATTGCTGATTACAATGATGCTCATGATGTTGCTGATGATGATAACGTATCTGTTTCTGTTAATTATAATGATGTTTCCGATGTTGCTAAGGACGAGGATGTCCCTGCTTTTGCTGTTGCTTACCAAAAAAGGCGTTCCCAGTGCCAATATTGGGGAAACTCCTGAAATCTTAATGTTTTCGTTTTGCCTTGATGTCGGATGAACCAGTGAAATTTCTCCAACAGCTCATCTGATCTCTCCCTCAGTACATTGTTAGTCTCTACGTGACAAATAATGAGTATATTATCTTTAGTGCTACCATTAACCTCATATGCAACGTCGGCAATATCATCTACCATAGCACATAGAAAATAAGACATTTACGGCGCAAAGGGTTTCTGATGCAGAATCTCTCCAATTACCCTCGGATCATAGTGTCATCAAAAAGCTTTACTTCGTGCTGTTGTCCTCGGCGTCATCCAAAGCCTGAAACCAACTTTTGTTTTAATTATTAACATCAAATGCAAATATTTATGGGGTTTCGCACCTCGTCCCACTTCCTTGAATGTCGGCTTTCCTGGGTGAGAGAAGGAATATTCAAAGGTATCTCAATACCAACATCGACGTTGATGGCTCACCCCTGATTCTCTCATCAAGCATGATTCGACAGGGTATCTACCCTGTGTGTTAGAACAGTTATTTTCTAATTAGCTTTAGCCAGCTTTTCCTCCTGGGTCCATCTACCCACACAAAACCTGTAATTCGAAGGCACCACAAAAATAATGCAAAAGTGAACAGAAAACCAAACTTCCCACTGCACACAGAACAATGTTGACCTACTGGCATGATGATACAGTTAACACAAATATCATATTACCGAAGATAAAGCTTAGTCAAAGTATGAAAAATGATCGTTGAACCTTCGACCGTATGAGAACTGACCCAGTTACTAACGCTTGAGGAACACGATGGCTCGTTTCATCAACTCAAATAACCTGAACGAGTATATTTCCTTCCTTTTTGTCACGATAAATGGCAGCTTTTAACACTAAAATATGGAAAGAATAGAAAATAAGAAAATTCTATCTCAGAAGATCAAGCAGTACTTGGGGCTATCAAGAGTTTCCCGTTCCCCAAAATCCGTGCAGTCCTTCCAAAGCATACGCATCGGAGTACTTTTTCTTCTTTTAACCTCACACTTTTTAGCACTCTTTCCGTACTAAAACATATTGCACAGCGATATAAACACTTGAAAATGAAAAACGTCTTAAAGGAAAAGATGCAGTGATATAGCATTTATAATCATAACAAAAATGATAATATATCCAATCTAGTTAGCCTCGCTGCAGAGCACACGCAGGCATATCTGACCGATAGGAAGGATGATGCCAAACTGACGTTAGTAGTGATAATGATGTTCCTGCTAGTGTTGCTGATAATGATGTTCCTTTCGTTACCAGCGATAATGTTGCCCCTGATATTACTGATGAGAAATATTTTCCTGTTGTTGCGCTTGGTTATAATTTTCGTCTTGTTTATTCTGATAATGATGCTTCTGCTGCTGATGATGATAATGATTCTCCTGTTGTTGTTCGTTATGATAATTGTTTTTCTTTTTCCTGAAGATAATGATGCTCTTGTTGTTATTGATATAATGATAGTCTTGCGTTGCTTTTTGTAATGATGATCCCGTTGTTGCTGCTTATAATCTTGGTCTTGCTGTTGCTGACAATAATGATGCTCCTGTTATTTCAACTAGTAATGATGTTCCTGCTTTTGCTGACCATAATGATGCTTCTTTTGTTGTCGATGATAAGGATGATCTTACCGTTGCTATTGCTGATTATGCGCTTGTCGCTGGTGCTGATGGTAATGCTCCTTCTGTTCCTTCAAATAATGAGTCTCAAGCTGTTGCTACTGATAAATATCCTCCTGGTTTTGCTGCCGTTTATTATGCTCCTGCTGTTATTGATGATAATGATGCTTCTGTCTCTGTTATTGGTAATGATATTCTTGTCGTTGATGCTCATAATGATTTCCCTGTTGTAGCTGATGATAATGATTTCCCCTCCGTTGCTATTGGTAATGATGTTCCTCTTGTCACTTTTGATGATAATGCTTCTGTTGTTGCTGATAATAATGATGCTAATGTTATTGCTAATAATGAAGAATTTCATGTTATTGCTGTTGATAATGATCCTTTTGCTGTTGCTGCTGACAATAACGCTCTTACTGTTGGTGGTACTAATGATGCTCCTGCCGTTGCTATTGATAATGAAAATCCTTTTTTCCTTCTCATAATAATCCTTCTGCTTCTGTCCTAATGATGATGGTAATGCTGTTATTAATGGTAATGAGGCTCCTGCTGCTGGTAGTGGTGATGATGATCCAACTGTTGCTGATGATAATTATGCTTCTGCTTTTGCAACTGATAATGATGCATCTGTTGTTGCAAATAATAATGATGCCCCTAATGTTGTATAGGACAGTGATGCTCCTGACTGCTATCTGTAATAATGTTCTTGGTGTTGGTGCCTCTGATAATGATTCTCATGCTCATACACCTGACAAAGACTCTAGTGGTGTTGATGTTACTAATGATGTTCCTGCTGTTGCTGATAATAATGACGCTCCTGTCGCTGTTTCTATTGTCGGGGCTCATAATGATGTTGCTGCTGTTGCCGATGACAATGATTCTCCTTATATTGCTATTGGTAATGATGTTCCTTTTGTTACTTTTGATAATGATACTCCTGCTTTTGATACTTATACTGATGCTCGTGCCGCTGTGATAATGATGTTCCTTTTGCTGCCCATGTTAATGACGCTCCTGTTGATTCTGATGACAATGATTCAACTGTTGTTGCTCTTGCTAATGATTTTCGCTTTGATAACAATGCTTATGCTGTTGCTTATCATAATGATTCTCCTGTTGCGGCTTATCATGATTATGCTTCTGTTGTTGCTAATGATAATGATCTTATTCTTCCTGAATATAATGATGCTTTTGCTGTTGCTGATGTAATGATGCTCATGGCACTGCTATTAGTAATGAAGTTCCTGATGTTGTTGCTCGCAATGATGGTCTTGTCGTTGCTGATGAAGGTGATGCATCTGAAGTGCAACTGATGGTAATACTTCAACTCTTGCTGATCATAATAATGATCCTGCTTTTGCAGATGGTAGTGGTGCTCATGTCGTTGTTATTGGTAACTATGTTCTTGCTGTTGGTGCAGGTGATAAGGCTCCATCTGTTGCTTCTGATAATGATTCTTCTGCTGTTTCTACTGATAAATATTATGTTCCTGCTGTTGATGATAATGATGCTCCTGTCACTGACATTGGTAATGATATTCATGTTGCTAGTGCTCATGATAATGTTCCTGCTGTTGCTGATGACAAGGATTCTCTTACTGTTGCTATTGGTAATGATGTTTCTCTTCTTCCTTTTGATAATGGAGCTTCTGCTGTAGCTGATGATGATGATGCTCTTCCCGTTGCTATTGATGAATTTGTTTCTATCGTTAGTGCTGATAATGATGTTCCTACTGTTTCTGACGATAATGATTCTCCTTCTGATGCCACTGGTAATGATCTTCCTTTATCCTCTGATAATGATTCTTCTGCTGTTGCTGATGATGATGACGCTAATGTCGTTTTAATGATGACGAGGCTCTTCCTCTTGATTGTGATAATGATCATCCTGCTGTTGCTGCTGATAATGATGCTTCTGTAGTTATTTATGATAATAAAGATCCTGACTTTACTGATGATAATCATTGCCCTGCTGTTGCTGTTGTTAATGATGATGCTCTTGTTGCTGCTAATGAAACTGAATTTTCTGGTATTCCTGTTCACATCATACTCCTGTCGCTCCTACTGGCATTGAGATCCTATTGTTGTCGATGATAATGTTGCATTTGATGTTGCTGATCATAATGATGTTTTTGATACTGCTGATAATAATGATTCTCTTTTTGTTGCTGCTGCTGATGATGTTCCAATTGTTGCTACCGATCATGATGCTCCCGCTTTTGGTACTGTTAAGGATACTCCTGCTGCTGCTGCTGCTGATGATGATGATGATAATAATAACTATACTCCTACTTTCAGATCTTTTATGAAAACTTCTGCTGTTACTGCTTAAAATGATGTTCTTGATATTGCTGATGATAAATTGCTGCTTCTGTTCTTGATGACTGATTCTTCTGCTGTTGCTGCTCACAGTAATATCCTTGCTATTGCTGCTGATAATGACCCTCTTACAGTTACTGATGATAATGATTCTCCTTTTGCAGCTGTAAATGATGTTCCCACTGTTGCTCCCGATGATGATGCTCCTGTTGCTGATAATGATATTGATTTTCCTGTCTCTATTATTGGTAAAGAGCAACTCATGATGATGTTTCTGCTAATGCTGAGGATAATGATGTTCCTGCTATTGTCACTGATTATGGTGCTTCTGCTTCTGCTGATCATAATTATGTTCTAGCTGTTCCTTAGGGTAATGATGCTGTCTTTGTTGCTAATGGTAATTATTTTTCTGTTGTTGGTGCTGGTAATGATGCTGGTGCTGGTGATGATGACAATGATGTTCCTGTTCTTGCTAATGATATTGATAATCCTGTTGTTCCCACTAATAATGATTCTTCTGTTGATGATGATAAAGATGCTCCTGTTGGTGCTATTGAGAATTATGTTTCTGTTGTTGTTGCAGGTGATTTTGATGCTGTTAGTGTTGCTGATACAAAGAAATACAAAGGTATTCAATCAGCAACAATTCGTTGGATCCATTCGAGGCTGTTTGTAATAGTGGAAGATATCAGAAATGCACAGATTAGTCTAGTGAAAATTAGAGGGTATAAAGATAATTCAAAGAGAATAAATGACTAAGGAGGGGAAATGATCTATATCGTGTATTTGAAGCGAAAATCTATCATATCAATTCTTAAACATATCTATTGTGCTGCTTTCAACCACTGAAATTGGCAAATCGTTCCATATGTTAGCAATCCTTTTGAAGAAAAAGTACTTTGCCTCATTCGAGTTAAAACGTTTGTTCGCGAGAATTTATCCATTCTACAAGTTAGATTAGATGCATGAAGTCTTAAATAGCTTGATAGATCGAAACTTTGACGCATAACCCGTTCACTTCCTCTACGGAAATTTACATAACCTAAGCTATTGTGTTAGCTATTGGTCTCTTTGAATGTCTCATGAGCTACTTTCTTAGACAACTAGCGATTATTACTTAACAGTTCATCATTCCACCATTCCTCCACCTTAATAATGATGATCCTTCTGTTTGTACTGAAAAAGATGGTCCCTTTGTTCCTGCCGTTACTGATGACAATGATGATAATGATGTTCTTAGTGACAATGATGCTCTTGTTGTTTGCTGACGTTAATGTCCCCGTTGTTGCTGATGATATTAACGCTCCCGTTGTTGCTGGTGATACTGATGTTTCTTTTGTAGCTTAATGATGATAAAGCTCATTTACTTCAGGGTGATAATAATGTTCCTGCTGTTGTTACTGACGATGATGTTCTTTTAGTTGCCGCTGATAATGTTCTTTCTCCTGGTGCTGATGATTATGATATTCCTGCTCCTGCTGCTGATACCTAAGCTCCTATTGTTGTTGGTAATAATGAT
This sequence comes from Panulirus inflatus, assembly GCA_032361765.1. Lineage (NCBI taxonomy): Eukaryota > Metazoa > Arthropoda > Malacostraca > Decapoda > Palinuridae > Panulirus > Panulirus inflatus. The sequence continues at coordinate 13,908 of JAUUDY010103457.1, forward strand.
GCTCCTGCTATTGCTTCTTGAAATGATACTCCTGCTGCTACTATTGGTAATGTTACCGTTGCAGTTGCTGCTGACAGAGATTTTACCATTGTTGCTGATGATGATAAGGCTCCTTGCTGGTGATGATGATAATGATGATCCATACAATGCTAATGACAATGGTGGTTCTGTTGTTGCCGCTGATAATGATGCTCCTGCTGATGCTGATGATCATGACTTTCCGGTTGCTTTTGATAATAATGACGACCATGTTGTTGCCAATGATAATGATACTTTCCCATGTTGTTGATGATACTGAAGTCCTTGCTGTTACTGATGGTTATGTTGCTTCTGCCGTTGCTATTGAAAATTACGCCCTTGTTGTTGCTGATGATGATAATGTTCCTAGCATTGCTAATGCTAATGATGCTCCTGATATTGCTCATAATGATAATGATCCTGTTGTTGCTTCTAATAACGATAGTCCTTTTTTGCTACTGAAAATGATGCACTTGTTGTTTCTGACACAAATGATGTTCCCACATATGCCGAAATTGATGGTGCTCTTCTTGGTGCTAATGACAAGCATGCTCCTGCTATTGCTGATTATAAGTATGGTCTTGTTATTGATACGTATATCAATGCTCTTGTTGTTGTTGCTTATATCAATGCTTCTGTTGTTGCTGGGGGTAATGATGCCCCTGCCGTTGCTGATGACGATGATGATCCTGCTGGTACCCTTAAAAAAGATGCTTTTATCGTTACTGTTCATAGTGATATGCTTGTTGCTGCTGATGATAATAGTGCTCATGATGCTGCTAATCAAAGTGAAAATCTTGTCACTGATAATGATACAATGCTACTGACAACGATGTGTCTGTTGTTTCTTATTATTAATGGTGATCCTGCTGTTTCTGATGATAATTAAGTTACTGTTGTTTTTACTGATAATGAATCTCCTGCTCTTTCTGATGATAATGTTACTTCTGTCATTGCTACAGATAATGATACTCTTCTTCCTGATGATAGTGACGCTCCTGCTCTTACTGCAGTGATTATGTTCTTGTTGCCGCTGATCATGATGCTCTACCTGTTGTCAGTGATGCCCCTAGTGTTGGTACTGAAAATGACTCTTGCCTTTCCTATCTAATATGATGTTCCTATTGTTACTTCTGATAAAGATGCTCTAGCTGTTATTTCTGACAGTGATAATTATTCTACTGCAGATGAAAATGCTGCTGCAGCTTTTGCCGATGATAATGATGCCTTGCTGTTGGAACTGATTATAATACTTTTGCTGTTGATGATGAAAACTTGTTCCTATTTCTTAGTATAATGATGCTCCTGATGCTCCTGATGATAATAATTTTCATGCTGTTGCTATTGGTAACGATGCTCCCTTTGTTCCTTCTAATAACGATGCATCTGCTGTTGCTAATTATAGTGATACTCCTATTGTTGGTACTGATAACAATACTGTTGTTGGTGTTGATAATGATTTTCCTCTTGTTGCTTATGGCAATGGCGCTTTTACTGTCGCTGATGATAATGACTTTCCTGTTGTTGATATGAGCAATGGTGTTCTTGTTCCCTCCGATAATGATGCTTCTGTCGTCACCAATGGTAATAATGTTCCTGTTGATACTAATGATAAAGATACTTCTGTTGCTCCTGATGATAATGATGAGTTTGATGTTCCTGATGATAATTATGCTTGTTTCACTGATATTGGTAATGATGTTCATGCCGTTGGTGTTCATAATAGTGCGCATGTTATTGCTGTTGTTGGTTCTTTCTGGTTCATTAAGAATGTTGATCAGTTACTTAAAACGGGTTCTAGTTTTAGCCTAATGTACGCTGTGAATAGTTTGCTTAGCTGTTTTTTTATATGTGTATATAAGGATTCTGATATTTTCGAGCAGGCGGTTTGTTGACTTTACAGTTCTTCTGAAAAGGAAATCTTGTGACAGTTTACGAAAAATGTCAAATCCAAAGTCCTTATCGTTCAATTTCATTTTTGCTATATAACATTTGCATTTAAGCCTTCTTTCCTTGCGTCCCTTGCACACTAATTCGCTTCATAGGGTTGGACATTATCAGCCATGGATCAAACTAACTTTGAGGTTTCTCGAGATTCTCCTGTCGGTTAATGCAAGTCTCACCGATATCATATTTCTGTCGTGACCTTGATAGCATATGCCTGCATATTTGGATATGAGATCAGCTCATCCAGTGAGTCATTCACATGACTGACGAATAGCAATGGTACTTTACTGAAGATCCCGACCCAATGGAGAATGCTCCTGACTGAGCCTTCGAGGAGGCTGAACAATCCTCAATTAGCTACTTCTGTTTCATCTTTTAGAAACAGATATACAAGAAAGGGGGGAAGAGGGCATGCCTTCTCGATCCCTCCCCTTTAGTCGCCTTTTAAAACACGCAGGAAAAGTGGAGTTCGAATTCTTTTTGCCTTACGCCAAGAAGTCGATGTCGTCAACGAAAATGGCAGTGGACTAACAATAAACTTAGAGACTACCTCTCCTTAACTGCTACTGCTTTTCAAGTCCCTCACGTCCCTTAAGTGTTAGTCAAGTGGGTAGCCTACTCACACAAGTGTCTTATAAAAGTTGCTGATCAGTCTCAAAGAATATCTATATAAAAGATCGTGTAACATTTACATGTAAATCTGTAAACAGCTTCATCCCTAAGCGTTTAAAATCGAAATTATTTCAAAAGAAAGGCAGCAAAGCAACTTGTCCACCAGTCTGACGATGAACCTAAAAGTTACTTCTCTTTAATATCTAACCCTGGCGCCATGAGGTAAGGTAACGTGTTCACACACGGGTCCGGTGAAAGCTGTTAATTAGCCTAAATACCTAGGTAATGTTCATAAATGAGAACATATAATGTTCAAATGTAAATCATTTTTTCAACATCAGCTCTGAAAATTTCTGCGAGCCAGGGAATCAAAACCTGGCCAAATAATGGCAGCCTTGCAGCCCAGAATTTAATATGTATATCATCAAACATACGTACCCATCTTTGCTCTCACATACAGTGACCTCTCTATCATCACTTTCCTCAATGCACCTAGAAACTTATCCCCCTAGTCCACCATGTGATTTACTTCAGTTCCTATGGTTCTATCCGATCGTCATGTCTACTCACAGTTATTTAAAACACTCCATTTCCTCCACGTTCTCTCATTTCAAACTCGCATTCCAATCAACTTTTCTCATTCCCGTTGGAAATCTATAACTTAAACATATTCATAAAAGATCTCAACCTCCCTGTCTCACACAATCTCCAAGTCTCAAACACCACATTCTGCTGTTTATAACTCGGGTCTGCCACACGAGACATCATCAACAAACAGTACCTGACTCACCCCAAGGTTACCCCTCATCCACAATACTGCAGACCAACTCCTCTTACCAAAACTCTAGCATTCACCTCCCTGACCATCCCATCCATAATATAATACAACATCCATGAGGACATCACACACTGAAAGTCAATGCACCTTCAAACGGACTCTGAACCTCTTCTTCTCACTTGACATACGCCTTATTCTCTTTATAAAAACTCCTTACTGCTTTTTCTCCCACTGAACATCTTTATCGTCCCTATCATACGCTTTTATGAATACATGAACGCCACAGGTTCTTAAACCAAAGACTTGATTCATACATTCCTTACCAATGCTGAGCCCACACTATTCTGCTAGTCTTGTGCTCGCTCGGCATGCCACCACCCTCTCAACCACCACTCTCCCATACAACTTCCAGGTGTTACTCACCAAAGTATACCTCTGTAATTCATACATTCATTTTTGGCTCCCATGCTTTTATACATAGACACAAAAGGCATTCCATCAGTTCTTAAGCGCATCACCATAAGCCACACATTCAATGAGAATCATAACTTGGCAGTTAACAACATAGTCATCCCCTTTCAGGAATTCACCTGCATGCAATCCCATCTACTTCAGCTGCTCTGCCACACTGCATCTTACATAAGGTTTTCATCACCTCTTCTCTTTTCATCAAATTCTCCCTAACATCCAGCATCTACCTCTCTGTCATCTAACACATTCAACAGTTTTTCAGCATTTTCACTCCTTATTATCATCACCTCGTCTATACCTACCATCAATTCTTCATCTGCTTCCTTTACTGGTATTCCTACTTGCTCTTTGTTCTTACACTATTCACCTCTTTCAAGAACATATTCTTATTCTTCTTGAAGTTTGCTGGTACTCGCTCACCTCATCTAATACTTGCCCACTTTTGCAGTTCCTTGACCTACTGCTGCTTTCTCTTGTAAGTATCCCAACCTTTTGGCCTAGTTTCATGCAGGTAACGCCCACACTCTTCCCTTTCCTCTTTCATATCATCTTGATATTCTCAACTTACTACTCATTACCCTTTCTCATAGGCCCACTTTCCACACACTTCTCTCACATATGTATGAAAGCTACTTCCCTAAACTTTTCCTATTCCTATATCTCTATGATTAGGAGTTGATCGTATCTCCCCAGTGTAGTTTACGGCTGGACATTTGCGCTATGCCAATAATGCTAAGACCCCAAGCAGGCTTCAATGATTAGAACAAGAAAACAACATAACCTACACTGGGGAGATACGATCAACTACTAAGCACAGAAATATAGTAACCCAAAAGCATTAGGGCAAAGAGTTAGACACTTACAAGGGAATCCCAGAGATAACATCAAATACCTTAGTATACAACAAAATTGATGAAGGTATGACAACAGAATCTAAGGTCGGTACTGGGTAGATTTTTGTTTTTTATTTCACTTAATAATTTCCAGTTAGCTTTCTAGGTAGCCAGCCGTTTGCACTGGGAATAAGAAAAGCAAAAATTGATATAGTGACTCATATGAACGCTGCTTGTGAGGTCACCTTGTCTGATGTGGAGACTGTGGTAGGTTTTGCCATCTACAACGAATTGCATCTGCTATGGTCATGGCTGAGTGACCATTAATGTTTGGGAAGCTTGGCCCCAGGTGTTGAGCGGCAAAATATTTCATTAACTTTAATCAATTTCTGCGTGTGGTAGGGTGTTTGAAGTTTGCAAGTCTAGTGTTAAAGTCACCAATGTATAGGCTGGCTTTGGTATCCTATGGATTTTGCAGTAATCTAGTCACATAAGGCAACCTCGCTTTGTGGTGATATAGGTTGTAGCAATATCAGTGGTCACATTGATGTCATTATTTTCACTAATAAAGTATCAGAGAACTGAAAGTCATCGAAGATTTTTGTATCGTAGGCCTTTCTTGGCGGATATAGCCGCACACATATGTAATTGATCGTAGCGATTCAGTTGGTAGGTTAAATATCCCGGGATTTTTAATTGGTGTATGTTTTGAGACACCATACTTGTTTATAGGGCAACGTCTGGTTTTTCATCATGTATGCGTTTATAAGGTCAAACGTCTTTTTCTCTACTGTTGCACGTTATGTCGAATTATTTTCATGATTGAGGTAAAATGGGTGAAAATCACTTCTGCTTTCTTTTGTTTTTCCGTCGGCTTCTCACTGGTTTAGGGGTGAATGCTGTGCTATTAAAAAGGACGGGTGGGGGGGGGGGTACTATATATTCCTGGTCCTTTAACTTGAACTG
>JAUUDY010103458.1:2903-13848 GCA_032361765.1 Panulirus inflatus
TCTCACTGATAAGTGTGGTCTGAAAGGTTATGGAAATCATAATCAGAAAGCAAATATATCACTTTCTACATAGAAATTACTAAAGTGAGAGAAAGCACAGATTTCAAGAAAGATGGTCATGTGTAACAGATCTCTTAAATTTCTACTTGGGAGTGAGCTCAATCTTAGACAAAAAGGAAGATTGGGTGGACTATCTATATCTGGACTGCCAGAAAGCTTTAGACACTGTGCCACATGGGAGGCTGATTAAGGAAATGGATCACCAGGAATGAATAAGGGGAAACCCCTGCAATGGATAAAAGATTACATCAGTGGAGGGGAACACAAGCCACATGTCAAAGGGACCTTCTACAAATGGGCTGGGATGAACAGTGGGATACCACAAGGTTGTGTTCTGGTATCATTAATCTTCTTGATTTATGTAAATGACTCACATGGAGGTATGGTTTCCTCACTGAATATGTTTGCAAATGATGTAAAAGTCTTGATGGAAGGGAAAAGTGAAGAGATCTAACCTGAGTCTAAATTCAGCCCAAGCAAACGTAATGATGATGGAATAACACAAAAGATGGCCTTGGTGTGATTATTATCAAACAGGAAAAAAGCTGCAGGCTTCTGTCTGTAAGATGGACTTGGGAGTCATTCTCGCTCTAACCTGTCACCAGAGTTTCACATTGCAAGAAGAGCCTAAGTTTGTGTGCTGGCATATAACAGAATCGCTTTCTTGTACATGGCTAAGGAAATATTTAGCAAGCTATTTATATCCAACTTAAGGCCACAATTGGAACAAGCTACTCAAGTTTGGTCACCTCACCAAAAGAAGCACAAAAAGCTAATGGAAAAGGTCCTGAGGTGGGCAACAAAAGAAGATAACAGAATTATGAAAGACAAGCTACAGAGAGAGGCTAGAAGTTTTGAATTTACCCACAACTGAAGAGAAACGAGTGATATATGACACTCAAAACCTTTCAGTTTTTAGAACAAAACAATGATGTGGAGAGTGAAGTTTTCCAAAGAATGTGGGGATATAGCAACCAAAAGTCATTACATAACATTAAGCAAGAAAATTGTTAAAATAGAGGAAGGGCAGTCCTTTTATACTACAGTATTAGTAGAAGAATGGAACAGAATAAGTGACAACATGGTTAAGGCAGACAGCATACAAACAATTTAAAAAGTTGTATAATACTGGAGAATATTCACGAGATGGGGCCCCATATGTGTTAAACTCTCTCCATACAGTACAGATATGAGAAAATATAATTCTCCTACATATCTGTTCATCAATTCCTACGACTGTGAGGTAGCATCAAGAACAGGTGAAGAAATAGCCTCATTCGTTTACATCCACCCTCTAGATGTCATGTGTAATGCACTGAAACCACAGCTCTCTATCCACAACCAGGCCCCACATACATTTCTATGGTTTCCCTTGACTATTTCATATGGCCTGGTTCAGTCCTCTGACAACATATTACTCTCTGGAAACCACTTTACTCTAATCCACTCTATCTCAAGCATGCCTTACACCCTCCAGTACATTCATAGCCCAAACCACGCAAAACCTTTTTCACTCCATTGTTCCATCTCCAACACAGTTTCCTCACCTTCTCCTTGTGCCCTCTTCGTCAACATCTCACTCATCCTCTCCATACATCCAAACCATGTTGGCACACTGTCCTCATCTTTCTCAACCATACTCCTTTACCACCACAGCTTTCCCTTACTCTGTCATTTCCCACACAATCAAATCATCCTCACACCATATTTGTTGTCAAACACTTCATTTCTAACACAGACAGCCTCTTCAGTACATTCTCGTCTAAGGCACCCACCCTCTCAATCAAAACTCCCCAGTACAATTTTCCAGGGATATTCAACAAACTTTTACCTCTGTAATTTGAGAATTCTCTTTTTTTTCCCTTGCCTATGTACAATGGCAATATGCAAGCATTCTTCTAATCCTCTTGAAAAATTCAACTGAAATCCCATATACTTCTGCCACCTTGCCATGCTTGATCTTAAGAGTTTCACATTCTCTCTCTTCACCAATCCAGAAGCCAGGACTCTCTCACTTTACATACCCCCCTGACTAAAACACCCCACATCTGCCAACCTATCATCAAACACTTTCAACAGCCCTTTAAAGTACTTCCTCCATCTACTTTTCACCTCAAATCTGCACATTATGACTTTCCCATTTGCACCCTTCACTGATGCTCCCATTAGTTCACTTATTTTTTCACAAAATTAACCTTCCAAAACATTTTCATATTCCCCCTGAAGTATACTAATACTTACTCATCACAACTCTCGCTTGCCCCCTTTTTCAACCTTTGCATCTTCTTGAACTCCAGCTCCTTTCTCTTGTACATCTCCCAATCACTTGCACTCCATCTTTGCAAGTAACACCCATACACCTCTCTCCTCTTTCACTAGGGACCTGACTCTGTCATCCCATCATTCCCAATTCTCAAATACCCACTTCCCACTTTCCATATGTCACAGAATTCTCTTGCACATATCAGCACTGATTTTCTAAAAGCCTCCCATTCTCACCCAGTCCCCTAACTTCATTAATCCTCACTTTCTTCCCTTCTACACTCATTATCTCTTGGTAACCCTTAACCCTTCACACAAGCCTTATTTCTAAGCTCGCTCACTTCCACCACCTTTTCTGACCCATAATCTTCCTCTCTTTCCAAGCTTCCACAAACCTTCACCCTCACTTCCATCAAGTAATGATCAAACATCCCACCAGCTACCCTTCTCAGCACATTCACATTCAAGAGCCTCTCTTGTGTAAGCCTGTTCATTAGTACATAATCCAATATTGCTTGCTTGCCATCTTTCCTACGAACCCACACAGGTTCTTTTTAAACCAGGTATTCACAATCACCACACAGGTTTTTTTGAACCAGGTATTCACAATCATCAGTCATTTTCCAGCAAACAATACCACAAGCTGTTAAACATTTTCATTCAGTTCAAGATGTTACTGTAGAAAGGCAAAGTATCAAAGGAGTGGAAAAGTCCAAACATCATACCTATTTATAAAAAGAGACCAAGAACAGCTGTTGAACTATGGACCAGTCTCATTAAAATATGTAGTTTGTAAGGTACTGGAAAAGTTAATCAGAAAACAAATAGATGTCTCTACAGAGGAGAAATTACCTGAGATGCAAAATGGTCTTAGGGAAAGGATATCATCTTGGATTTCTATGAGTAAGCTCTCTCTTCTACCTGCCAAAAAGCATCTGACACAGCACAGTATAGAAGGCTGATTAAAATATAAAAATAACTTTCCTTCTATAAACTGCGTATAACAGCATGAAATACAATACATCCAAATCTGTTTGTCATACCAAGTATTCTGAAAGCCATTCAGTAACACTATTTCTACCTACTGTACTAAAACACTGATTAACCTTGGCATGCGGAATCCCCGTAGTAGTGTTGAATGCTGGCAAAAGTCTCGTGGCCAGATCTCGTGCCATTGTAAGGAGCTCACATCTATACCATCCCAATGCCCCATACAGCTGGAAGAGAAGATATCACAGTCTGTTAACATTTATACTGTGAAGTGTTCAAACTGCACTTCCTTTATGAGACCTATGTACAGACAAACAAATTAATGTTAGTTTGGTCACTTACACAAGTTTACAATGCAAGAAATATTTACCAAAGAGTAACATAGTGACACATATATATGAAATTTATTTCAAGTGAATTTCTATCAGAATCTGTATAAATGGTGTTTAACAAAATGCTGGGAAATCCAAAAAAATCTAACTTCCTGTCATTTAAATTCTTATAAATTCAGACATTTTCAATTTCTCATTTTTCAACTACATTCATTAAATAAGTACCAATTAAATTGAAATAAAAGGGTGTTTTCAAAAATGAAAACCTGTTTATTTCTGGACAGTATCCTGCAACTCTCTACCTTCTCATGTCTTTCCCAATAACTAAGACGTGGCATATATTAAAAGACAGGTTTCTCACTTCCTCCAAAATTTGTAAATACTTTTGCTTGTGTCTTCTTTTTTCCATTCATGATCATCTCTATATTTCAATTAAGACCAAGTCTTGATGTGGACTTTGGTCTGTCTCTGGAGCCTTGAAAATAAACCTGAAAGGATCTCTAGGGGTATGGAGCCTCCAACCCCACCCCCTCATTCTAGTGAGCCTCTCACCAACCTCATTCTAGTGAAGTTTATGCTTCTCTCTGTACACAAACCATCTAAACAGCAGCCATCACCCAGCAATGACATCATCAACCCACCAGCTACCAAGCTGCATAAGCCAAAAACCTCATATTTCCAAAGACATGGATGTCATCCCAATGATAACCAATGTCAGTGAACTTAAAAGTTTTTCAAAAGTGAGAAGAAAGAGAGGTGGATAGCAATACTGGAAAATTTCTCATGGGACACAAACTGAGAAAGGGAGCCTTTCACTTTTCAAAAGTTTTTCTCTCCAGAGCCATCTCTCCCACAAGCTAATAAGACCATAATGACAAGGAGGTGAAGAGTAAAGAACTTCTCAACAGGAAAAACATGGCCAACTATATACCCAAGGCTTATCTTACAGTGCTGAATTGATCCTTCACTCTCTTTTTACCTCTGCACGGATCTTTTTCTTATTTCTAAATCTCAACAAAGAGATGGAATATTCAGCCAATCCCACTGATGAAGGGATAATGATGCATGTCTGAGATGAGAAGCTATACATAACTGGGAATGAAGTTAAAGATGAAAAACATATATAAATTGATAGAAAGATAAGTAGATATACATATAAACAGACTGACAGACAAAAAGATTCATGTCTATCACTAAACGAAGTGTTTACTCCAAATTGATGTTGCCACAAAATTAAAAAAACTAATAGTATATATTCTTCTAGATATTGCTATATCAAACACTTTTATTGCATGAGGGGAAACTCTTCCTCTGGCATAACATCACTGCTTCCTTACCTGTGCCCTTATAAAATCAATGTACTCTGCTTCCAATTTCTGAAATTTCAAAACTCAGTTCAGCTAAAAAAATACTCCACTTTCTAAAGCATCTTATATTTCAGCAGATTTAGTGTGCACTGCTAAAATGTTAAAGATGCACCCTGCAAGCTTTTGAATATGTATACAATATCATTGCCTTCAATGAATTTGTTGTACAATTGCCAAATTATAAAATAAACATCTGGTTTAGTTACTAATAAACAAAAAATGTATCTGATCAATCTAATTAGTAACTAAAGGTATGGAGAAAATTTCTTAAATTACCCACCTGATTAAGATGTTCAGCCATCACATGACCAGATAACAATCCACCAACCATGCGGATGTTTGTTTCAAAAACCGACACCACCACATCATTATCAAAGGATACATCTCTTACCACCAAACGAAGGGCTCGATCAAACTCCTCTATATCTCCCATCACAACCAATGTATCCAAGGCATCCACCAATGTCAAAGAAAAACTGAAAAATTTATGTTTTTAAGCATGTAATTTCAATTAGTCTCATTTGGAAGCTATGCCATACTATCATGTAAGTTCATTTTGCTGAAAGATCTTTGTGATTTATCTATAAAGTACATTACTGAAAAGAAAAATAATATTCCCTCCCACGCAAGAACTTACTTTCCTAAAGTGTCATCTATATCCCCTCTCGACTGTTCCACTTCTCTCCATCTTGGCTTACAAGTGAGGGGCATCAACTCATCTGCTGGGTATGCATTGTCCTGAAGAAAAGCAATATTTGCAAGGCAGTTAAATATTTCAAATCTTCTGATCAGTAAATAAAAACAACCCAAATATGATACCAAACTATTAAACAGATTATCTTATTGTGTGATACTATGAAAAACACCTCCAGAATGAGGATATAGTCTCAACCTTGGAAAATGTACCAATGAAACAAAAAGCAGAATAATAAACTTTGTGAACCATGTCAGTGGACTAATCAGAACAACAAAATTACAGTGGAATATGACCTGAGTTATAAGTTAAACAACTACCAGACCATTCCCTTGCTATGCATAACAGGATGCATTCCTGGAAAAATATGCATACAATATATCCACTCACCATGACCCTATTACAGAATGTGCAAAAAATTTAGATGTGTTTCAATAATTCCCAAAGTCCCAAGGAAAAAAGTGTGTGAGTGTTAACTTTGTAAAGATAATTTGCACAAACAACCTTGCACATATTGTACCTTGAGGTGTATGCTTTTTATTTTCTTCCATTTCCCCCCAAAAATAAAGACTTTCTTATGTTTCTGTATATCTAGCATCCTCACCCAAAAGATACTTGACACCACCCTCTCAAAAATATTAAAAAGTACTTTATCAATTTCATAGCTGGCTGCCATGGCAAAATAACTTACAATGGCTTAACTTCTAAAACATAAATTACAGTGAAGTTCTGTCTCCAACGCTCATCAATCTCTTCCTTCATGACCTTCCATTACCACAGACAAACCACAACATGAAGGTCCTTTCATATGCAGATAACCTTACAATTAAATCATAACAACCTGACACCACAGTAACAGCAACAAACATAATCTATTACACTACACAACTGGAACACTGGCTCACCTAAAACATAATGTCTTCAGTCAGTCTTTTAACCTTAGACAGACACGAATCCAGCGCACACTCTCTAGCCACCATGAATCACTTCCACTGAGCAATACACCAACCATTATAGGTGTCACATATGACATCCAACATTCACTCCTTACACTAATAACATCAACATAAAAGAAACACACAAAACAAAATGCCCTAAGAACACTAAATGGCACCATTTTGGACAGGTAAAAGAATCCCTAAACATCCCAAACAATTCTTCCACTCCACTCTCAACTATGCCTCACCTGCCTGGTTATCCACTCTGTCATAAGCAAATATAACAAAACTGCAAACCACCCAAAATAATGTGCTCAGAACACACACTAGCTGCCGAGCAACCACAATCACTCAACAACTACACAGTAAAAGAAAGACCCTCCACAATTCTTTGTAAAAAGCACAAGACCAATCCCATCTAAACCACTCCATAACTGATCACCAACCCCACAGAAGAAAATGAAAAGCTTTCCCACTGCCTCACATTTCAACAACCTCTATTTGCAGATCCCCCCACCCAAACCAACACAGAACAATTACAAAATCCATACCCAATGAACAGCCTGTCAAACACTACATAAGTGCCATACCAACTCAGTCTTAAATTCTACCCTACCTGACATCAGAAGCCACAATCCCCAAACACAAGTCACTTTTTCCCATATATGCTTTGAAATCCTTACAATTTTTCCCATCTATGCTCTGAACATTTCCAATCCCTACAACTCTATAAACACTTTCAACACATACCTTTGTCCCCCTAACCTATATACAATGACAACATATGTATTCTGCCAATCCTCAGGCACCTTCCCATGGTCCATACATACTATGAAAATCATAACTAACCAATCAACAACACAATCACTTTTTTCCTAAGAATTCAACTGCAATACCATCCACTCCAGCGACCTAGCCCCATTTCATCTTATGTTCCCATTTGTTCTCTTGTTTTTTGCAGATTATTTACTGTCTTCCAAAAAACTTATTTTCCCTGAAGTTTACTGATACTCACTGACCCCAAGTCTAATTTGCCCTTTTTTGAACCACTGTACCTTCCTCTTAACCTCTTCCTGCTTTCTCGTATACATCCCTCAATCATTTACACTCCTTCTCTGTAAGTACTGCCCAAACACCTCTCTCTTTTCTTTCACTAGCAACATTACTTCATCATTCCCCCACTAACCACCCTTTCTCACCTGCTCACTTCCCACCTTAAGCATGTTACATGCTTCTCTCAAATATGCCAGCACTGCCTCACTATATACCTCCCATTCCCCGCCCACTCCCCTAGCTGTGTTTCCTCTCATCTTTTGCCATTCTACACTCAATCTCTCCCAGTAATTCTCCATATGTCTTTTCCAAGCACACTTACTTTCACTCTCCTCTTCTCACTGAGAGCATTTCCTCTCTTCCAAAACATTTACAAATCTTCATCCTCAACTCTACAAGGTAATGATCAGACATCCCAACAGCTGCCCCTCTCAGCACATTCACATCCAAAAGTCTCTCTTTTGCTAGTCCATCAATAAGTATGTACTTCAATAAAGCCAGCTGACTACCTGTCTTACACACTTGTGCATGTTCCTCTCTTTTGATCAAGTATTCTCCATTGCCAGCCATTTCTCAGCACACAACTCCACAAGCTGTTCAACTTTAATGAATACCCCTATGCCTCTCAATTATACCCTGAACTGCCACATTACTCACGTTCACATTTAAATCATCCTCACTACTACCCATGATACTCAAACTTGCCCTCTTTGTCCACAGAAGATAAAGTGTGTATAAGCTAAAAAATAAAAGTGAATTATGAGCAAAACACAGCAACACAAGATGAGCATGAAAGATACTTGGAAGAAGAAAGTTTCATGAAGAAGATCTGAACCGAAGAAAGTTTCATGAAGAAGATCTGAACCTGAAAGTGCATGCTAAATGGTGCACATGAAAAGGACAAGGAGGAAAAAGCCATTAATTATATTAAAAGAGCAAATACTGCAATGAACAGAACCAAGTGTCAAATGTAACAAGTAGAAAATGAAGTTACTGAAGAAATATGAAACTTTTCTTCAAAGAGTACATCAAAAATCAGAAGAGATGGAGAATAGAAAAAATAGCTTGAAGCCGAAGCTGCACACTGAAGATATTATAGTGTAATTATACATTATTTTCATTGTGCTGTGAGACATAGTTCCACAATTTACACAAAAAGGAGTTCCATTAAAGACAGATGGTTGTAAAAATTTCAGTGGCTGCCAAAATCTCTGATTCCCTTATATCTATATTTTTTACTTTATTTTCTCATCCCTCATCCAGGTCTTTTAAATGAACATAAAACTCACAAAAAATACTCAGGTTCTGAAGGTACAATTATACTGGAAACATGAACCTAGGAAACTAACCAATGTGGCAATAAAATTTAGAACACTACTTACATCCACTGTAATAACCACGTACAACCAACAAAAACTCATTCAAACATTTTGATTTTGGACAATGTACCACCACACACAAAGGATTTTGAAAAATATTCCAAGGTCTTGCCTCACATTGGTAGCCTTGCTCTCCTGATATATATTTCTCAATGTGAGTAAAACAAAGTAAAGAAAGTAGAGTAGACTGTTTGCAAACAGTTATAATGCATCACATAGATTTTTCACTTTGACAGTAATCTGTATACAGAGCTGATACCATATTCATTAAGAAATGCATTTCAAATTCACACTTACCAACCCTACCAAGACAACAAGAGTCGCAGTACAGATGCTCACCAACTTAGGATCTATGAGACTTAGGTCCATCTGTATATATGACCGGAAAAAATCATTCATAAATACAGAAATTTTGCTTGGTCGTGCACCAGTGCTAATGGCTGGGTGCATATGATAGTGAATATCAGATGATCCTGGTATTGTGTACATCACAGCATTTCTCTCAGTTACCATTCAGTAAACACACATTATTCAAGTAAAACTAACGAATTTTTGAGCTGGATTAAACCATTTTTTTTAATAAACCCCAAAGAAGATGAAGAACAAGAGGAGAAACCTATCACATGTTGACAGATCTGGCAAAAAGCCGAGAAAGACGCTTGATTTGGAATTGAAAATGAATATAATCACCCAATAGCAAGCGGGAGAGGATTACATCGAGAACTTTGTGGCAAGTCATGGTTGGTTCAACAGATCTAAAAGAAGATATAGCTTGCTCAACGTTTGAGTCACAGGTGAAGCAGCAAGTGCTGACAAAGGAGCCACCAAAAACTTAACTGAAAGTTTGGATGAATCAATCCATGAACTAAAGAATCTTAAATAAAAGGTAAGAAGAAACTAAAGAATCATATAATAAAATTGGTTAATAGGAAACAAGATAATCATGATAGAAATTGAAAAGGATAAAATAATACTGTACAGGTATACGAATTCTACATGCCATGCTGACATACGTCCGACTTACATCCATTTTGAGATATGACCGGTCGGTCAGAACGGAACTCGGACATATGTCGGGGAGCATCTGTATTCATTTTGAAATCCATTGGACCCATCCATAAAGATAATGTATTTGTTGAGTGTACCTAAGTAAGGACAAACACATTCAATGTTAGTTTCAAGATACCATACAATCTCACCCTGTCACATATGATACTTGACAACCCTTAACTCGCACAACACATTCTTCGTACATCTAGGTTTTCCTATGGTGAGGGTTGAGCAAAATGATAGGAGCAATAGAGTAGAAGTAGTAGGTAGGACATTTAGACAGGAGCATTAGGTAGACACAGTAGGTTGGAACGTCAGGCAGGAAAATTATGCAGACACATTAGGGACAAGCAGTTGGAAGGAACATATGGTAGGAGCCTCTGGAAACACTTTGCTAGAGTGGCCAGTGGCCTGCTCAGGATTAGCCACTAAAGGCAAAGTAGTTACTCTGGAGTTCACCAATTATGAAGACTCTTTTCCAATGGTCATCCCCTTAAAGGAGTTCCCATGGGGAATAGGCATCAGAGATAGATAGACCCTCTCTATTAATCCATCCAAAACAGAAAACTATCACATATCTCAAATACTCACCATATAAGCAGTGTATGCATGGTAAAACATCTCCTTTGCCTCCTCTCTGTAAGATGAAATAACATTCATTGTTTAAGCATTAAATGTAATAAATAGTTGTTATAATACAAATACAATTCACTAAGAATCCTACTCATCCCAAGAACATATCAGACTTACTATTAGCTACAAATGAGGATCTTGTCTATAATATTGTGGCTGGAGAAGTATTTGGTAGGAATGGTCAATG
>JAUUDY010103569.1:0-11400 GCA_032361765.1 Panulirus inflatus
TTGTTTGTTCACAGTGGCTTCGTGTATGGCCCTTAACAGCAGTTCCCAGTACAAGGGTTATGACCGGGCTTTCTGTATACGAATGAAATCCACGCTAACCAAGAGAGGCTGCCACTTCAAGACTTCAGGATACAGGGTGAGTTTCATGCTGAAATATGACTGGAAAACAAGATCTGGAAGGGAGTGAGGAAAGTAGTGTTTGTGTAGTGTGAGGATGAAGTGCTCTCATAGAATGAGGTTTTGGGAAAAGTTTTGATGGAAAAAAAAAATTTCTTTAATTAGCCAATTGAAGACAAATGTCGTGTTGGATCTAGATGTAAATAATAATGGTAACAACACTTCATAAAAAGAGAAATCATTCTGGTTATCTGTTATGAGAATGTGAGTTGTGACACACTGGTAAAATCATGGAAGACATATGTGCTATTTTTTTTGGTACCATCAGTATTCTAGAGTGGATCTCCTTAAACTATAGATTTTAGATTTGCAGTAACTGGACAGAACTTTGAAGTGGAGGGAAATAGAGGGGATAAAAACACTCAAAAATGAACAGGTGAAACTGTGAATAATGCATTCATAATATTTTCATTCAAATTTAACCAGTTGTGTACGAATAGAAAAGACACCTATGGCATTTCAACATTTTCCAATGTCCTCAGGAATTGGAAAATTAGCTGTTCTGTGGACTGCTACCAGAAACATTCACATGGCGCATTTACAGGTTTTATAGAGCTTTATTCGGTTCATATGTCAATAACAAACCAAATGAATCTGTACTACAAGAAAACTTGCTTGTATTGTCTAGAACATGGGTTCCCAACCTGGGGTGCATGTACCCCAGGAGTAAGTTTGCACTTCTGAAGGGGTACATACATATGAGTCTGAGAGTATAACCATGGTGTACATGGCTGTCCAGTGTACACCATGAGTAATGCAGAACATAAGCAATATAGAGCACCCTTGTTACATATCAGTATAAAATCCTTATATAGTGTCTTAGAGATTTTATAAGTAATGTGTGAATCCAAGTTTTGCATATATTTTGGGTGAGTTCAGATATCTATGCAGATATTTCGTAAGTCCTTAAATTCATGGGTATCACACAGGATCAGCTTCCAATATCTTCACAGAACTGCACTCACTGTCAACCTTCCATACTAAAGGCATCATGGTGCTTTAGAATTGAGTACAGGTTTTGATAATGATGAAATTTTAACTGATAACAGATTACACAAGACATCTAACTGAAGCATTAAGATAGGTTGGCTATTATTGGTTTTTTCACCAGATGGTGTTTTACACCACTAATTTTGTAACCCAACATCTCCCTAGTCCCTCTTAACTTTAAATCTAACTCTTTGTTTTATATAGAAAGAGTGGAAAAGAAAAATCCCACTCTCAGAAATCACTCTTAACTTGCAACAGCAATTTTGCATAATCAGAACACAAAAGCACTGATCACAATCTTGGTAAATGCTACTCCAGTTAGTTAAGTATTACCAAAGCATTTTAAGGAAATAAGTGAAACATCTTGATTAGCTGCACAGGTAAGTATAACACAAAAGATAAATGATTGTGTTCTGTATAATTATACCTAACAAGAGAGTTCTGTTTGTTTGTTCAGGTCATGTTGGTGCTGGGTCATTTGAGACCTCAGTATATCTTCAGTCACTCCCGGAAGAACCCACCACAGTTGATGGGTTTGGTAGCTCTGGCTATTGCACTCCCTCCACCTTCAGTTCATGAAGTTCGGCTCGAGTCAGATATGTTTGTAACCAGGATAACCTTTGACTTCAGAATAGCTCATTGTGAACCAAAGTAAGTCCCTTGCTGTTCAGTCTTTTACATGATCTTGAAATGATTAATGAACAAGATGTAATCCAGTTCTGTTGCAAGATATTTTCTAGTTAACATGTTAGTAAAGAATTGTTTGAGTAGTCTTTGTAAATTGGATCTTCCATGCACTACATAACTAAAGGTCCTTTTAACATGTATCCATCAGATATCATACATCATACAAGTTGTATTTCAAACAGGTCTCAGTATGATGTATGAGAGAGC
This sequence comes from Panulirus inflatus, assembly GCA_032361765.1. Lineage (NCBI taxonomy): Eukaryota > Metazoa > Arthropoda > Malacostraca > Decapoda > Palinuridae > Panulirus > Panulirus inflatus. Next base: position 2,062 of record JAUUDY010103569.1, read on the forward strand.
TGCCACTAATGTGATCATTTCTCTCCTCAGAGTGGCAGATTTGCTAGACTACACACCTGATGAGCTCCAAGGCAGATCCTTATACTCACTTTGTCATGGTCAGGATGTAGAAAAATTACGCAAAACGCATGTTGATTGTAAGTACACTCATAATTCTGTTGATAACTTCAAAAAGAAATGAAAGTTTTCCCTCATAACACAAAAAAAAATATATAAACATAAAACCATTACCTTGCAGTCATTGTGCATAGTACTGTTTTTTCAGTTGATCTCTTTCCAGTATTTTAGAAACATAGGGCATCTGAGACAAAGATCTTGGTTACCATGCTTACAGAAGCATCAGTCTAAAGAAAAGGGTCATACACCAGTCAGAAACCACACTCCTCAAAAAGCTCATCGCATTCTCTTGATTATGATCTGGACATCACACATCACTACAACACTACAAACGTGATTTTGACACTCCATACCCATGTTGCAGCTACCACAAAAAGACACCAAGCACTTACTATTCAGTTGTAATTGTAGTGGAAGATGTAAGGATATATGGGGAACTAAATAGCAAGTTCAAGAGTGTTTTGACAGCGGAAGACACTATAACCTCAACACCAGTGAGATGGAATAGGGAGGAGGTTTTGGAAATTAAGATGTTTAGAAAAGATATTAGCAGAATATTAATAGGGCTTGACCTATATAAGTCTCATGGTCTTGATGAAATTGCATCGTAAGTGCTCAAGAGGTCTGCAGATATGCTTGATAGTCCACTTATATTAATGTTCGAGATGAATCTGGAGAGACCTGTACTGCCTAGTAAATGGAAAACTGCAAACATGCTACCTGTAATAAGAAAGGCAACCGAGAACAGGCATTGAACTACAGACCAGTCTCACTAATAAGTTTAGTGTGTAAGGCTGGAGAAAAGATCATTTGAAAGCAAGTGGATGACTTTCTACAGAAGCAAAATGAGAGAGAGCATGAATAGGGAAAGGGGGTAATGTGTAACTAACCTCTCACAGTTTTATGAGAGAGTGAGATCAGTCCTGGACAGAAGGGAAGGCTGGATGGACTGTCTACATCTGGACTGCCAGAAAGCATTTGACACTATACCACATAGGAGACTGATTAAAAAGCCAGATCACCAAGCTGGGATAAGGGGGGTAAGCTCCATCGTTGCATAGAAGATTATGTCAGTGAACACATCAGAGGAGCCTTTTTCAAATGGGTTGAGGTGATCAATGGATTACCATGGGATTTGGTTCTGGGACCATTACTCCTTATTTATGTTAATGACTTGCCCAAAGATATAGATTCCTCTGTGAATATGCTTACAGTGGAAAGTAAGGAAGATCACACCAGCTTACATGGGGACCAAAATTGACTAGTTGGGCTGGACTTGGCTGATGAAATTCAACCTGTAAAGTAATTAGGATAGGACAAAGCAATTGATGACCTCAATATGATCATTATCTGACAGGAAATAAGCTTAAGGATTCTGTGTGTAATGGGGACTTGGGAGTAGTTGTCCTTACATGTCACCAGAGTCCCATATTAAGAAAATAGTTAAGGAGACAAACTGTTTGCTGGCAAATATGAGGATAGCGATCAAGTACATGGATAAAGAAATATTCAGCAATATATTCATATCCTGCATAAGACCATATTCTGAATATGCTTCTCAGGTTTGATCATAGCTTTTACAAAGAACTCACAGAGGAGGTACAGCTTCAGCGAGGTAGCACCAGGAAAGACAGACAAAAAAGGCCACATTCATTCACACTCAGTCTCTAGCTGTCATGTGTAATGCCCCAAAACCACAGCTTCCTATCCACATCTAGGCCCCACAAACCTTTCCGGGGTTTATCCCAGACACTTCACATGTCCTGGTTCAGTCCATTGACATCATGTCGACCCCAGTATACCACATCATTCCAGTTCACTCTATTCCTTGCACACCTCTCACCCTCCTGTTCAGGCCCCAATCGCTCAAAATCTTTTTCACTCCATCCTTCCACCTCCAATTTGGTCTCTCGCTTCTCCTTGTTCCCTTCACCTCTGACATATATATCCTCTTTGTCAGTCACTCCTCACTCATTCTCTCCATATGTCCAGACCATTTCAACACATCCTCTTCTGCTCTCTCAGTCACGCTCTTTTTATTTCCACACATCTCTCTTACCCTTTCATTACTTATTCAATGAAACCACCTCACGCCACATGTTGTCCTCAAACATTTCATTTGCAACACATTCACCCTCCTCTGTACCACCCTGTCTATAGCCCATGCCTCACAACCATATAACATTGTTAGAACTACTTTTCCTTCAAACATACCCATTTTTGCTCTCCAAGATATTGTTCTCTCCCTCCGTACAGAAGCTTTGCCCCCTCCCCACCCTGTGACTCACTTCCATTTCAATGGTTCCATCTGCTGCTAAGTCCACTCCCAGATATCTAAAACACTTCACTTCCTCCAGTTCATCTCCATTCAAACTTACGTTCCAATTAACGTGTCCCTCAACACTACTGAACCCAATAACTTTGCTTTTATTCACATTTACTTTCAACTTTCTCTTTTCACACACTTTTCCAGACTCATCACCAATCTTTGCAGTTTCTTTCCTAAATCAGCCACTAGAGATGTATCATCAGTGAACAACAACTGACTTCCCAGGCCCTCTCGTCCACAACAGACTGCATACTTGCCCTTCTCTCCAAAGCTCTCGCATTTACCTCCCTAACCACCCAACCATAAATAAACCAAACAACCATGGGGACATCACACCCCCCTGCTGCAAACCAACATTCACTGGGAACCAATCACTCTCCTCTTTTCCTAGGTAAAAACTTTTCACTGCTTCAAGCAACTTACCTCCCACACCATATACTCTTAAAACCTTCTACAAAGCATTTCTATCTACTTTGTCACATGCCTTCTCCAGATCCATAAATGCTACATACAAATCCATCTGTTTACTAAGTATTTCTCGCATACATTCTTCAAAGCAAACACCTGATCCACACATCCTCTACCACTTCTGAAACCCCACTGCTCTTCCCCAATCTGATGCTCTGTACATGCCTCTACCCTCCAACACCCTTGCATATAATTTCCCAAGAATACTCAATAAACTTATACCTCTGTAATTTGAACACTCACCTTTATCCCTTTTGTCTTTGTACAATACATTCAGAATAATTGAATGGATTAAAATGCTGTAAATTTCATTCAGAAATACTTATTACTGTATCTCCATTCCCATTATGTGGGTAAGACCAAATGCATATCCAAACCCTTTGCATATTTTGGGGGAACTGATTTTGTAGATCAAGGCTCTGATCCTTAGTCCTTCAAGCTGGGAAAGAATAAGGACTCCCAATATCTTGGGGTAGACTTACTACTTTGTATGAAATGGATCAAGGTCATACACCTTCTGGCAAACATACAATTAAATGTAGCCTGCTGAAGTAAACAAATGCTTCTACTGTACTACAATACATAAAATACACTGCATACCAAACTGATGCATCAAACAATATTAGCATTCATACCACTCTTACCTCCAAAACATATGTAGCTTCCAAACAATCCACTCATTTTATATGTTATGATTTACTTTTCCTTCTCATACCTACAACTACTGTTTCCCTTATTAGAAATTCATGTCTATACGTGTGTATAGGAGTGGATGGGCCATTCTTTGTCTGTTTCCTGGCACTACCTCGCTGATGCGTGAAACTAATTATGTATAATAAAATAAATAATATAATAATCTACAACTACACTATCATATAATATTATCATTTTATCATCTACCAAATGTGAAACATGGTCAATGCATTTTTTTATTCTATATTGTAACAACTTTTTTACTGTTTTGTGTTATTCATACCTTCTCATATATTTACTTCTATCCATACCCAAAAAAAGTATAGTTTCCCATTCATATATTGGAATTTGGACAAACCCTCATATGCAACTACCATGGTCATTCCTAGAAAGTTGAGCCGGCAAATTGTGGGATATATACTAGAACTTTAACCACTCAAAAAGGTTTGAGTTTCCAAGTGGTGAAATGCACAATTATTTTTTTCCATCCTTGATCACAGTTTCCCACATTAGTGAGACAGCACGAAGAAAGACTGATCAGCTCCCATCCATTCTCTAGCCATCATGTGTAATGCATGGAAACCATAGCTCCCTACCACAACAGGCCCCACAGAACTGTCCTTGGTTTACCCCAGGCACTTCACATGCCCTGGTTCATTCCATTAACAGCTTATCAACCCTAGTACACCACATCATTCCAATTCATTCTATTCTGTGTGTGCCTTTCAACAATCCCCTCCCCCCCTTTTTTTTTTGTATATTCGGGCCCCGATCACTCAAAACTGTTTTCACTCCATCCCTCTATCTCCAATTTGGTCTTCCTGTTCTCCTTGTTCCCTACACTTCCGATACATATATCCCCTATCAACCTTCCCTCACTCATTCTCTATATGTCCAAAGCATTTCAGCACACCCTCTTCAGCTTGCTCAACCAAACTCTTTATTACCACACATCTCTAACCATTTCCCTTCCAACAAATCCACCCTCCTCCGTAAAGCCTTATCTATAGCCCATGCCTTGCATCTACATATTATCACTGGGACTACTATTCCTTCAAACATAAGCATTTTTGCCCCTCAGATAACATTCTCTCTTTCCACACATTCTTTAATGCTCCCAGCACCTCTGCCACCTCACTAACCCTATGACTCTTCCACTTCCATGGTTCCTTTCACTGCCATGTTCACTCCCAGTTATCTAAAATGCTTCCTCCAATTATTCTCCATTCAGACTCATACCCTAACTAATGTGCCCCTCAACCCTGCCATACCTAATAACCTTGCTTCTCTTCACATTTATTTTTAACTGTCTCCTTTCACACAGTCTTCCAAACTCAAGTCACCAATTTCTGTAATTTCTCGCTCAAATCTGCCACCAGTGCTGTATCATCAGCAAACAACAGACTAGGCCCTTTCATCCCCTAACAAGCTGTATACTTGCCCCTCCCTCCAAGCCACTCTCATATACCTCCCTCACCACCCCATTCATAAACAAACTGTACAACCACAGTGACATCATACACTCCTGTCACAGACAACCTTCACTTGGAACCATTTACTCTTCCCTCATCGTATTTATTCAAACTCCTTACACCTTCGATAAAAACTTCTCTGCTTCTAAAAACTGTCCTTTCAAACCATATATTCTTAAGACCTTCCTCAAGGCATCCCTATCAACCCTGTCACATGCTTTCCCCAAGTCCATAAATCCAACATACAATTTGTTTCTCAAAGTATTTCCTACACATATTCCTTAAAGCAAACACCTGGTCCTCACATCCTTTACCACTCAAGGAACCACACTGCTCCTCCCCAGTCTGATGCTTTATACATGCTTTCATCCTTTCAATCAATAACCTTCCACACAACTTGCCAGGTATACTCAACAAACTTATACCTCTATTGTTTGAACACTTACCTTTATCCCCCGTGCATTCATGCAATGGCACTACAAATGCATTTCGCCAATCCTCAGGCACTTCATCATGATCCATACAAACACTGAAAATCCCTACCAACCAATCAACAACAGTATCCTCTTTCTCAATAAATTCAACTGCAATACCATCCACTCAAGCTGCCCTACCACGTCTTAAGTAAGGGTTTCACCACTTTTTTCACTACACCAACCTCCATGACTCTCACTTTGCATACCACCCTAACCCAAACACCCGACATCTGCCACTGTATCATCAAAAGACTCGCTCCAACCCCTTACTTCATCACTATCTATTATCACTTCCCCTTTTGCCCCTTCACCATTGTTCCCATTTGTTCTCTTATTTTTTTGCACATTCTTTACCTCCTTCCAAATCGTCATGCTTCTTGTACTCTCATCTTTTGCCATTTTGCACCCAGCCTTTCCTGGTATTTCTTCAAACAAGTCTCTTTTCCAAGCTCACTTACTTGCACCACCTCCTCGCTGACAATGTTTCCTCTTCCGAAAACCTCTACAAATCTTCACCCTTGCCTCCATAAGATAGTAAACAGACATTCCACCAGTTGCGCCCCTCACCAACTTTCCTACTCACCCACATACACTTACATATGTTCCTCTTTCTAAATCAGGTATTCGCAGTCATCAGTATTTTTTTCAGCACACAACTCCAAAAGCTGTCACCATTCATATTTACCTCCCTGAATACCTCATCCCTAGTTATACCATAACCTGCCACGTTACTCAATCTCGTGTTTATAGCATCAACTGCTAATATCCAATCTCTACTGACAAGTCTGACACACTCACTCAGCTGCTCACAAAACACATGCCTTTCATCCTCCATTCCCATGGCCAAGTGCAGAAGCACTAATAATGAGCCATCAATCGCAACCCACTTTTATCCTTACCCACATCAGTCTGGAGCTTTCCTTACACTCACACGCTCCTACAACTCCTTCTTCAGCAGTAATGCTTTCCCTTCCACCCAACATCCCCTCACTTAACCCTTCACACTTCCAAACCATTCTTCACCTTTACCGTTGAGCTTCGTTTCACTTAGAGCCAGAACATTCCTTTCCTCAATATCTATTTCTCTCCTCATCTTGGTTACATTCATACACTCTACCCTAAGCCTTCTAAGAGGATGAGCACTCCTTTGTTCCATTTTTTTTAGAAACTGAAATACAAGGAGGAGGTTCCCCAGTCTCGTCCCTCTTTGTTGCCATTTGCAACACGCAGGAATACGCTCGGAGTCGCATGGCATTGGAAACAAGTTAATGACAACTGTTGACTAAAATCAAGTATTAAGAGATGTTTTACTTTAAAATTTTTCTCCAGTTACCCCCAGTGTCAAACTGCATCACCTGTTCCTTAATCCGAGAGAAATATCCTTGTTCGGGTCCGCAAGTAGAGAAGGTACCTGGCTCCCATCATCGCGAGGGAGCTGAGAGATAAGACTTGTTATCTACTAGCATTCCAAGACGTGGCACTGAGTCAGTCGGCCGACAGCACTCACTTCAGTAACACTCACGTCAGTTGTTCCTGTTCCTGCTGTTCCCTTCATTTACCTTTCGATTTTGCTCATTATTCTTCTGTATCAAAACGGTTCAAACTCGCCCTGTTTCTAGTCATTTGCAATACCACCTTTACATACCGATGTTTCACTGGTTCCTCTGATTAGGCAAAATTCCTCCACACCAAAGGAAAGGGACGACTGGTAACTGAGTGATGATGGGTGTAGGTCCAATTGGTCAGTCATGACGATCGTTGGGTCAAGTATATGTAGTAACAACCAGCACTGGACCTCTGCTCTGTCTCCGTCTTCCAGTCTGACGTTTCGCAAGGAAGTCCAAGTGAGATGAGAAGGTGGAGGGAACACACATTTTACAAGTCGAGTCTGTGCTGAAGCAAATAAACACAGCGGAGTACTGCCAAGAAGTATCCATTCCTAGATCCGCTGATCTGAGTTTTTATAAGTGGCCCGGGTTACTGAATCATCCTTGCCACTGGGGAGTAAAGGTAAGTTATAATATTAGTGACGAGCCAGGGTCCCAGAGGCGTATGTAAGACTTCAAATTACTCGGTGCAATTTTCTTGGGGACCCCCGTCAGTTATTGGTACCCGTATGCTCAATGGCAGATTTCGAAATAACGATATGCAATATGAACTGATGAAGAAAAGACAAAGAGATTTACCAAAACGATAAATCTTAAAAAATATACATAAGCTGAAAATGCCTGCGCCTGGGGTTGTAGGACTATCGGGTAACGTGTGGCAACATCGAGTTATAACTTTTGCCAGTAGTTATATACAGTGACAATAAAAAGCAGTTTTAATGTGCAGTTACGGTGAACACTGTGCCTGTGGGAAATAAATGTAAATTACTTTTATTGGGTCACTGAAGCCTAACCTAATTATTGTTCTGAACCCAACTGCGTGGGTTAGATATTTTGTACATTTTTCTTTAACTTCAAAATATCACAACACACAAATAAAACCAGTGTTTCTAGTCCCACTCAGCCATCTACGAATTTCCAGTTGGTGTTATAATTTCGATAATCTATGGTTTAGGGTTATTAAAAGTCATTAATGACTATGACTCATATGATGCTGATAGGGATGACATAGATGATATAGATGATAATCCCACGATATGGACGGTCAGCAGCCCTCTTTTAAGACTGACACGAGTGATAAAGGTGTCGTCCCCGTGGTCACAGAAGCAGATGGTTTGCGATATGATCGCCTAAACTTAGTAGATAAGGGTTTATCTAAGCGACATTTGTTCACCATCTCATTATTACGTCATTGGTCATAGCCCAACGGCTGTAAAATTGCGTTGTGTAAGTGTTTTCGTGTCGTACCTACTGAAATCAGACATACCTCACCTAATTGCGTTAAGCATAATCGCAGAATTGGTACAGGTTCCCTAACCTATTTCGGCGACCTAAGCAAGTCAGGTCATCTCTTGCGGATGAACTAAGTCAGATCGGCAGCTATATTATGTATACCCACATCTCAGCAAGTCTTATCTTAAATTGTGGCAGTTATGGGCAGTAACGGTTGTATGGTTACATTAATTTCAGCTTTTTTTTTATATGTGGATTTTCATTATAGTACAAAATCAGTCGAAATAATTCAATATTGCGTATCAAACTTAGTATACTAACCAGTCAATAACTAAAAACATGAATTAGCTGTTTCTTACATTATATAACAACAAAGTGGTAGTTAAGTGATTTTCCACATGTTTTTTAAATGGCATACTTATCGATTATTCTGTTGATTTTATCAGTCTTCATCAAGTTTCCTTTAACGTGTAGTATATACGTATTTAGTTAAACATCTAGTTTACAGCAGTGTTACCGAACTCCGCCTCCAAATGGTTAACACCGTAGAATGAGAAGTCGCTTTTGAAGACACTTGAAAGGACTTAAGTCTCATCAAGGACTCTTGTCACCCGCCGGAAAATTCCATCATCAGCTGCATAACTAAAAGGTCCAAGGGTGAGGGGGATAAGAGCTGTACAATTTTGGCATAACTTTTTTTTGAGAGAGAAATTTTGATATTTTGACGAATACGCAGTCGTCTCCATAACAGGGTCCAATACAGCGTGTGTACATCTTTTTTTTTCCCCTCCATTTCAGGATACGCGCCACAACTTAGATCTTAGAATCAATATAGGTGTTGTTGAATATCCTCCTGAGAAGGCACTGTAATTACACAGCTTTCATTACTGATATAACTATGTATAACAATGAAGTGCAAATTAAGGGAAAGCGGATTTTTAGTT
>JAUUDY010103680.1:0-14170 GCA_032361765.1 Panulirus inflatus
TATGTGGTGTGAGGTGGTTTGACGAAGTAAGTAATGAAAGGGCAAGAGAGATGTATGATAATAAAAAGCACGTAGTTAAGAGAGCAGAAGAGGGTGTGTTGAAATGGTTTGGATGTATGGAGAGAATGAGTCAGGAAAGGTTGACAAAGAGGATGTATGTGTCAGAGTTGGAGGGAACAAGGAGAAACAGGAGGCCAAATTGGAGTTGGAAGGATGGAGTGAAAGAGATTTTGAGCGATCAGGGCCTGACCATAAAAGTATGGTGAGGGACATGCATGGAATAGAGTGAATTGGAGCGATGTGGTGTACTGGGGTCGACTGATGTCGGTGGACTGAACCAGGGCATGTGAAATGTCTGGGGTGGTCCATGGAAAAGTCTGTGGTTTCGCTGCATTACACATGACAGCTAGAGACTGAGTGTGAACATAGGCATACACATACACATCCACACATTTATACATACATTCACAAGTACACATTCATGTACTGTACATGATTATACACACTTTACCTTTGCCCCTGGGTCCCCTGCAGTACTCAGGAAACTAATTGGTGGAACCACAGGTCAAGAAAGTTGATGGTTATGTTTTTGTATTTGTGGGGTTAGTCCAGGAGAGTTGAGGGTTAAATGTTCATTGTCTCAAGTAGATGTTGTATCTTGTCTTCCACCCTCAGTATTCCGTTTTGATCCTTTCTGGGGCCAAAATTTGTCCCCATGCCCTCTTAACAAAATAACATTATTTATTCCTGTTCCCAGATAGTAAGTTGTTAATGCAAAATGTGAAAAACAGAATAAAGTCAGTTATGTTAATTATTTAAAAATCTTAAAGTAAGATTATAATTCAAACATCAAAGTACTGTATTGTGTATAAGAAATAATCTATATTTACAGGAATTAAGTTCACTGTACTTGAAAAATAATTTGACACCTTGAACCTGTTATTAAGCTTACTTTTACTTCCCCAGTTTAATGGAAGATAATGTAATAGTTTTCCCCAATTTGGAAGACTCCTAGCTCTATTCCCCATTGCTTCTCTGTGGAGATCAGCCACAGATACCTTGTTGTGTTCTCATACATATCAGTAGAATTCTCATCTGTCTCTTATTTTATTATTTTGTCTTTTATCCAAGAAGGCTATGATTAGGATTTTTTTTTTACTTTTGCTATATTGGTTGTTATAAGAAATTTTTAATTATTTTTGCTATATGCTGAAACTCTTTTTTTTTTATATGGCTACCATATTTTCATATTTAGATGCAAAGCATTATGAAGACATAATCATAACAGTGAAAAAAGTTGCATTGTTAGAAGGTCAATTTTACTATTTAGATTTTTTTTTTTAGGATGACATTCACACCCCAGCCCTGGCATCCAGTGTTGTATATAGGTTTTCCTTGCTTTTCATGAGAGTTTATGTCCCTTAGAAACCTTACAAATGGCAAGATAAATTCAGTAGGAAATAGTGGGCTGGGGACACGAAGTTGAAGGATGACTCCATATTTATGAACTGAGGTTGCTCAGCTCTCTTTTTCAGGTCTTTATGTAGCTCCTTAAAGGGAGTCAGCACTGCATAGAGGTCAAAATTTTCTGATTTTGTGGCTTTTCCGTAGTTCTTGATTAGCTTTTGCTGTTAATATGCCAGCTTAAGTTAGTAGAGTAATGTACAGTTAGTAATTTTACCCTCTAGGACTTAGCTTATATTTGTGTACAAATTACACTTTCTCTTCTGTATTCTGGACATATCCATCCCATCTCTCCATCACTACAAACACCAATTCATCCGATAGGAAGACCCCTGATGCCCAAGATGCAACTCCATTCTAAAGACAATGAACACTTAGTCCTCTTTTGTTCTCCACTCACCTCACACTTACCTCACACTTGACATACACACATCATCACCACACATCTTGACCTGTGGTTCCACCCAGAACCACCCAGCTGGCCAGAAGATCTGGCCAGCTTCTATAATGCTGCAGGAATACCATAGAAAGGTGATCCTGGGGCAGGAAAGTACTGTAAGTAATTAATAATCTTTCGTAGTTTCTTATTCACTTTAGCATTCTATCACCTCACCCACCTCTTGCTAATCATTTCATGATGAATTTACTATGGCAGTATTTACAGGTTTGGCATTGCTGTGATAGTGGCAGCCGTTCAAACTCATCTTACATTAATTACATATAGTGTTTAATATCAGTTTCATAAAGGTATCTTAAGTTTGACATTAGTTTCAATTACTGTCTGGTTCACATTATTACATGAGGCAAATTTATCATTCTGCTTTGGTATGATGTTTATCATCTATTTATATATGCAAAAGCACCAAACTATTTTCACAGTTCTTCCTTTACCTTATTCTTAATTGTTTTCACAAATCTAGGGTTAATTCACTAATTTTATTCATTTTTCAGATTCCATTAGTTTTATTTACCTTCTGTATATGGCTTCATTTTATCTTGTAGTTACTTTCATATGTGTAACAACCATGTGAGGTTACCTTTCTACTTTACCTATAAGTACATGTGATGGGGTACTGCCTAGGGCAGGGCTTGTTCGCAGCCTACCTAATTACCTTCCTTTTTTCACAGTACTGTTATTTTCTGCCCCCACATCAGTGTATCCTCCCCCAAACGGCAGGGTTTGTTTTGATGCTTCTGTGGATAGCATGGAGGATTTTTCGTATTGGTTTATGATTCATCATGGGTCACTATTTTGAATGGTTATTTAGGGTAGGAAATAATAGGTCACAAAGCATTGAAACTTCAAGCGGTAAACCTGTAAACAGCAAAGGAACTCTGTCTACCTTTATCAGTGTTTAGGCTCTTTCTCTAGGTTGTAGCTTACCCTATAAATAGGTTTTGTTAAGTATCATTGGTAAAGGCTTCTTTTATTGATTGCTGCCACTTTGCTTTTATAGATAGGAAAATCTCTTTTTTCAGCATTAGATGCTTGAGATATTCATTTAAGATCCGTACTTTTTAGTTGATGCATCATACCCTTCTCTTTTTCTGTCATTTATTAATTACACCACTTCAGGTTTTCAGTGTATGTCGTACACATAGATGCTGTGGTTATGATAACCTCCTCCTCTGAATGCTTCTGGTGCTACCACCACTGCTGCTGTTGTTGCTCCACATCTTCCTCCCCATCATCTTCAGCTTTTCCTTTTGTGATGAAGGTTTCAAGATTTACCATGATGTTGATAAAGTTCTGATATTTTTGCATTTGGGTCAGAGAAGTATGTTGATTTTTGTCGGTTTCATTTTACATGTCCTTCCTTTATTTTATTCCACTTTTGTTAGGTGAATCACATGCATACAACCTCATAGCACATATGTGCTTATCCTTAACATACCTGAAGTATGGGAAAGCGAAGAGAGTCCTCATCAGTGACTAAAGTGGTTTTAAATTGTCCAATTTTCTTATTAAATTGATTTATGTGAGTGTTTATGGAGCCATACATCCTCATGCAAGAATTGCACCGTTTGATATTCATTAATTCACTCTTTCACTATGTCCATATCTTCTTTCGTCCTCATCATCTGAACTTAATCATATTGTACCATAGATGTATTTCATTTTCCTCATTATATTATTGACTTTTATTCTTGTGCTTCCTAAAAAGTTTGTCTCTACAGATCTTTCCCATGGTTTGTATTCTCTTTCATAGTAGGTGGGTTTTTCAAATGAAAATTCCATGAATAGTCGAGTTGTGCTGTTCTCCAGCATCTTGAGTTCGCTCTTTTTTGATGAGAACATTCTGAGTCTTTTTAAAGCTACGATACTGTGAATACTAAAGCCTTTTCCATAAAGACCTTTATTTTTTACCTAAATCTTCTTTACACACCCTTTTATTATCTTTTAGTCTAGACTATTTTATGAGTCATTCTGGCACATGTGTTTTTGTGAGTAATACCATGTATGTATAAACCATTGTTAATCATATGTAAATCCCCTGTCCTTTACTGTGCAGTCCAATAACCTTTCCCATCTTCATATGAAACACCATGTGTGCTTACAGTGCTTGGATGTGCAATCATGAAGGGGGACCTTCATACCTTATCCTCTGTGGGATCTTGCAGCTATATTACACACACACACCTGTCATCATCCATCTTGTACTTAGTGTTGGGTAGTGACAGATGTGCGTTTGTGTTACAGGATGTTGCCTCAAAAAGCCTCTTTTGGTCCCTGGTGGACGAGCATTCGTTTGGCCCACTGTGCAGCAAGTACAGAGGTATATTGTAAATGTCCAGTTGTAATATAATCATATATTTCTATTTCACTAACCTTGCTTGTAGATTTTTTTTTTTTCAGATGTGCTTAGCTTAAGCCTGATATCATTAAGTAGTGGTTAAAATGTTGGAATAAGTAACTCCTCTTGTTTTCATAATCATTTGAATTTTGTTTAAAGACTTATGGTGGTGGTTTTGGTAAAAACATTTGTATTTTTATTAGTTCTAAGATGTAGAAACCAACACCAAATGTTTAATTCAATAAGTAGACCAGATTGTTTGTTCATTGCTGTACTTCTGGTTTTCCAAATATTTAGTCAATGAGATTGTGTAAATGTCATGAAGAGTCTTTGGAAATGGTGCTTTTACCTAACGTTATTGGTCAATGGTTGACTTTTGCTCATGCTCTTCACAGAAAAGTTTGTAGCCGTGAGTTATTACCTGGTTTAAACATTCTAGTCACTGTATACTTAGAAAGTGAAATTTCTGTTTTTGCTCCTATTAGCATATAATCATTTTCCAAGTAAAACATGAAAACTGAAGCCCAAAATATTTGAGATTAATGAAGTAATACTGAAAATTTTTTATAGACCTTTTACCTACTAGTTTTTTCCCTAAAGTTAGCAGTTCTACATATTTTGATCCATAAGTTTGATACAAACTGTCATTTATTTATATTGATTGCCTGAGTATCTTTGGATTTATGAGTATCAAACGAAGAATGATTTATGAAATTTGACAAAATAATAATGATACGTAATGTCAAGTTAACTGGTAAGGTTAACACATCTTGTAATCAGACTCTAGAGATGGATGGACTGAGTGATTTTGGGAGTATTTTTACTTAAAATTATGTTTTCATGTTTGTGTGTTTATTAGAATTAATCCCAGTTAAGAAATTAAGAATGTTTAATTAGATGAGTGGTAGACATATGACTTGAATTGAGTGTTGAATTAAATATGATTATGGATTAATCTTTAGATATGTTGATTCTGTGGTATGTATCACTGAAAAGAAATGTGGAAGGTTTAAGTAATCATGTCAGTGAAAGAAGTTTTTTTTTACCTGTTTTTTTTTGCATTAAATCTAATCAGAAAATACAATGGGACAAAGTAGGTTGACTTTAATCTTGCTGTGCAAATTATCTCTTGATTCAGATGTTGCTTGTAACCATGCATCAGTCTTTCTTATTATTCACCATATTTCCTTTTGCCATTTCAATCACAGATAAGATCCATGATGGAAAGTTGAATTTTCTAGTGAAAGAATTTGAAATGGATTGGTGTGATTTCCATTAAATAAGAACATGCTCTCAGGTTGCATTATGTAATGCTTTGTCGTATATCAGTATCAGTAGTGTGAATGGGAGTGATGTGATGTACAGGGGGTGACATTTTATCAGTGGACTGAACCAGGGCATTTGAAGCAGCTGAGGAAAACTATAGAAGGGTCTGTGGGGCCAAGTTATGGATAGAGGGCTATGGTTTGGTGCAGTACACATGACAGCTAGAGACTGGATGAGAGGAATGAGGCCTATTTTCATTGGCTCCTGGTACTACCTCACTGTTGTGGAAAATGGTAGACAATTGTTTTAAAAAATCAGTGTTGAATGTATGTTAATGGTAACAGTTTTGCTGTGACCTACCACCATATGATATTGAAGGGAATGAGAATTTGTAAGTGAAGTTCACTGAATAGTCTAATGAAACCTCAGGGATATTATAGAGGCATATTATGTTAAAGAATAGAATACATTATTAACATGAATGATATTCTTTAAAATCAAGTAATCAGGGTAAAGCAAATTATGAAGCAAAGAATTAGGAGTTGGTGAAAGTTTAAGGAAGAGGAAGTGATGTTCATAAAGGATGGCGCTGGGAGATATGAAGTTGGAAGGATATTAATACGAATGAGGTAAATCCAAGATGCATAGAGAGCTTTGGTGAATGTAAGGCAATTGTTGCCTGATTAAGAAGCCTACCTGGTAGATTTTTCTTTTTGACAAAACACATTCTTTATTGAGACACCCTTCAGAAAAGGATAGGAATGAGGCAGATAGATTGCCTGCATGGTACAAGAATGAAAATAATAGTAAAAAAGAAAAAGTGGGTGGTATGAAAAAATAGCATCACCTCTCCCATTCATAACATTTTAAGATGTAATTCATATTTTGTTTTTTATATTGCTTTGTTTCATTTGTAATCAGTTTGACTGAAGATGAGCAGTGTTCATGTGCCTGAAACATCTTGTGTGTTTTGAGAGTAAAGTGAAAATGAACATAGGGTGATTGATTCACACTTTGTATGATGAGGCAGAATGTGTGGTTAGGAAGATTGAAAGAAAGTAACAGAAAGCTAGTGTGTTTAATATTTATTGGTCTTTAACAAATATTGTATGAAAGAAAATATGCCTGCTTACTTAAAAATTAAGACATAACCCAGCAGCAAGAAATGAAAGAATTACAATGGATTATCATACACACTCATGCATCAACAGATATAACATAAAGAAGCACAAGAAAGAGAATTCTAAAAAGAAGCACAAGAAAGAGAACTGCTAATGTGGCAGTGAAGTTAATAGTGATATGTGTGATCGTATTGAATGGTGTCTTGACCTATTGTTTACAGTAGTAGATAATTCAGTAAAGACTAGCTTTCTCAAGAAACTTATCAGGCTATAAGGAGGCTTAGTAACTCTACCTCTGTCAGATGACACTTTTCTGAACCTGTCAAGTCACAACTTAACAGGTTAACAGGTGCAGGATTAAACTGCCACTTGCAGCCTACATATGATAAGAATTACAAGAAGATGGAGTTGGAACAATTACATCAGCCCTTGCTCAACCTTGCCAAACAAGTTAAGATCACAATAAACCCAGACTTAATAGAACAACTACTACTGGAGAGCACCAAGCATTTTAATTATACCAAAAGTTCTCAACTTATCCTCGAAGTATGACAAGCTGCACAAGAACTGAACAGTGCAGAGGATTTGCTGATGAGTAGAGCAGATAATTACAGCATTTATGTTCTTCTAAATAGAAAAGATTACTACAGCAAGTTCAAGTTTGATTCCATCCTGAATGACTGCACCAAATTTTGCTACATCAGTTCCCATCCTACTGAAGCTTTGAAAAAGAGGGTGAACAAATTAGCTGCTAAGTTTGGAGCTGATCAACACTTCTCCCTCATTATATGATGATACAGCCTGGATTATGTTTATGGCAGTGTAAAGATGAATGAAACTGACAACTTGCTCTGCTCATGATTTCCCTGGTTACTACACTCACACACAGGTTAGGTACACAAATCACCTGGATAATTTCCCCCTACATTCTTGGCATGTTTTCTCTATGAACATTTAATGAACTTATTGACATTCTCTGTTGTACTCAGGCAAATGGACTCTTTTCATCCCTAGAGGTAAAGTTTATTCATTAAAGTTCTAGTAGAACCAGCTATGGAGATAATACTCAACAGTGTCTATGATAGCCTATCAAGACGAGTACCCAAGATTCCTGGAACCATACTAGGAGGCCTATTACATGCTTATACCACCGAAGCCCCATTTTGCAGTCCTGATGCTAAGTTAGGTTATCAGGTAGAGGGAGTTGCCATGGGCTCTCCACTAGGTCCATCCTTTGTTGACTTTTTTTTTGTGTCATGAAAACCAAGTCCTGGAAGACAGCACCATTCATCCGAATATGTACTGCCAATTTGTTGATGACACATATGTCATCATAAGGAACAAAGAGCATCTTCAGAAACTATAGAAGGCTATTGAGGAGATATATGGCCTGAGATTAACTTCATAATTTGGACAACAAGATTCCCTTTCTTGATATAGACATCCAGGCTCATAAATGGGGAATACCAGACAGTGTTCGCTGTAAGTCTACAAATTTGGGAAGATGTTTGAACGCTGAAAATGAGTGCTCCGAGAGGACTGATTAAATGCTATTAGGCCCTACCGAAGTCATGCTTATTAGAACTGTTCTTTATAGGACCTCTTTAACCAAGAAATCACCAGAGTCAAGAAAATTTTAGTTGTTTTTCTGATAAAATCATAGATGAAGAAAGTTTATCACAGCCAACAACAACCTGGAACTGCTCTTCGGGTTTTCTACGAAAAAACATGTCTCGTACCTATCAAATTGATGAATGTATCTTAAGAGATGACAGACAGGGACATTACTTGTAAAATCCCTGAAGGTCATCTCAGCATTGTCATTGACAACAAGAACAAGAAAACTGGCAGCAGCATTATGAGAAACAGCCTCACAGAACAATGACCCACTACAGTCAGCCTGTTTAGTTTAAAAGTACTGCCCAATTGAAGGTTTTAAACTTGAGAACAACATAAACTATATTGGTATGACTACTGCATCTCTCAATCAACGGTTAACATTTTATCTTCAAAATGGAAACCCTAAACTACATATGTAGCAACAACATAGCATGAATCTTGCTTGTCAGTATCTTACTGAAAACAGTAGTAATGAAACATTGCCACAACCCTATAAGACTACAGATAACAAAAGCCATGTACATAAGGGAATATGATCACTTCATAGATCATCAAAGTACAAGACAAACTAGAACTCCACAGTTATTCTGTACTGCACCCCATATGACCCCACTCTCTACCTCCACTGAACTCTCCCAGATGTAGAGTTCACTGTTAACTTGCTTTATGACTGGATTAATGTTAAGAGGTGTGGGAGTCATAAGGAGGTGCTGTAATGAGAATCAAAATTATGAAGTCAAAGGTTGGTAAGACACTTCATTGTTTTTAGCTTTTATACCCTATGTATACCTTGTGATAGTTTTCAAGTACTTCTGACCCCACATCCTATTATAGGCCAAACTGTTGTGGTGTTCTTCCTTGTCAGATCCTCAACCTATGTATATACCAGAGCATCCTGAGTGATCTGGTACATTTTGTAGGTTCTTGTCCTGACCCTTTTTTAGATTTTTCATTTCAACAGTCGCTAGTTAGTCTTTTTTATGACAGCTGGCATTACACCCATCACTCATTTTATGTGGGAGTTATGTTCTGCAAAAACCTCAAACAATAAACATACAGAGAAAAATGGTATGTGTGCAGCAGCTTTTATGGTCACTACTGGCAGATTCTCACATTACTTTCACATTATGTAGCTTCTGTTGTTAAATAAACTTATCTAGCCATCCTTTACTTTTTTAGATGGCTCTGGCTCAGCAACATTGTCTTCTTTACTTAAATGCTTATAAATCTTGAGAGCTCTAGACCAGAGCTGAAGCATACTAAGGCTTTTTTTTATTCTTCATTTTATGCTATTTGTATAATGAGAGCATTTTCTCCATCTCCACAAGTGGATTTCTAAACTTTGTGGTTACCTTAGCAGACAGTGGAGAAGAGTGGATCAAAGCACTTTGAAATTTCTCTGCTTTCGTCTCTATGTTGCAGATTGTAGATTTACCTAGGTTGTGGGCATACCCAAGTGCTGACACTTCCTCTCTAGCATCAGCACATAATAAGATTTCTAGCTTCATTTTTAAGGTCAGAGATGTTCTCTTCTATTTAATTGTTGGCTTTGGGGTAGGAGAAGATATTGCTGGACAATTGGATGCCATGTTAAGTGATGCAAACTCAGTGGTTGCAGGTGAATCACATTAGTAGGTATACCCACATTGCACGAATAGCATAGATCCACACACAATGGTGGTAACTGCAAGGCTGACCCATTGGAGGGAAGTTGGTGTATTCCATCCAGAACCCACACTTACTCCACCCAACAACCCTTACTTAAGTTTTGGAGCACTTTCTACAGCACACACCCTCATGAAAAGAGGGACTGGTAGAATAGTGTTCCTCGCTTAGTGATATTGCATTCTGTGATCCCATATAGAGGAAGAGCTGGTTATCTACAAAGCAGTTTTAGGCCCTTTATATTTACAGTGCACTTCATTATTGTATTTATTACATATTCCAGTTTTATAGATAATGCTATACAGTCTTGTATGAAAGGAATACTATACAGTCTTATATGCCTTTCATACTAATAGAGAATGTAACCAATCTTTTCAGGATTTTGCAAGTGTAGATTATGGTATGTTTCTCCTGTCTTTACTATGGGGTATAGCCTCAGTGCTTTCATTCATTTTCAGACATTCAGGTTTTTAGCTATTTTGGTTTACAGGTTGTGCATTCTATCCTTGCATTTTTAGATATCTTGAAAGTTGATGTTAGCACACAGGAGAAATCTGCTTGTGAAAGTATTAGTGCTCTGAAGAACATTATAATGGTTTTCCCTAAAGGACTGTAAAGTCCAGTCTACCATTGAAGAGGCATTCATTGCTGTTCAAGATCTTTCACTGTTCTTTCAAAATATGGATTTCTTTCAGCTTGGTATTCCCTCTCAGTTTTTTATGTCTTCACATCCCCAAAGTGAGGTTTTGAAACTTTTCTTTATTAGAGGGCATGGTATTATCAGTGGCTTTTCAGATGATTTTTGTCTGTATTATTTCAGTTTCTTCTACATGTGAAATATACATCCTTCATCTGGTATCTTTTGCAAAGGATAAAGTAAAGTGATTTTTATTTGTTTCAGATATGAGATGGAGAAACAGTAGAGGTGCAATTACATTTCTTTGGGAACTGATCTTACTGTGAATACAGTGGAAATCCCCTGACTTACATTAACATACAATTTGTTGTTTAAGAAGTTGAAGATCTATCATCCTCTCATTCCTGTTTATCATGTGTACGATGGCACTGTAGTTACATTTTTCATAGATTGTTACAAATTTAGTTATTGAATCATTATTTTCTGTATTTTTCATTGTCTCTACAGTTTTATTGTAGTGTCAAACAATTAAGAAAGGCATGATCTTCCTTCCCTGAAACTGTTGCTATTAGATATGTAGATTATTTGCTCCCATGGAAGCAGTCAACTTAAGCCTTGAGTTTGTCTTGAAAGACATATCTTATTGACTGCAGATGTGCTGTATACAATACAGCCTTCCTCTGGCAGTCAACTATGCGTGCTGTATATCATCTGGGCTATTTTGGAATCCTGCTCACAGGAGATTCTAGAGCAGTGATTCAAGAAACAATTAATGGCAGTTTAGACAATGTTTTCACATCCATTACCAGTATTTTTTCAACTCAGGTGGTCAACAGCCATAAAAACATTGAAGAGGATAGTTCATCATTTTTGCACAACTGAGGTAGCAAAGAAAATTTATATTTATGTAGGGGAGAAAGAATTCCACTTTTCTATTCCCAGGTTGTCACAGGTGACTAAATGGGATGGGAGCTAGGGGCTGGAAACCCCCCTTCATGTATTCAGTTTTTAAAAGATAGAACAGAAGAAGCCAAACAGGTAGTGTTCATCCTTCCCAAAGGCATGCGCTTGGATGTCTAAATGTGTGTGGCTGTAACCAAGATGAGAAGACAGGAGAGATAGGTATTATGTTTGAGGAAATAAACCTGGATGTTCTGGCTCTTAGTGAAATAAAGTTCAAGGGTAAAGGAGGAGAATGGTTTGGAAATGTCTCAGAAGTAAAGTCAGGGGATGATTAAAGGCCAAGAGCCATGGAAGGTTAGCACTATGGCTGAAGCAGGAGTTGTGGGAATTTGTGAGAGATTGTGAGGAAGTGAGCTACATGTGTTTGGATGTAACAAGCATGAGGAGACAAAAGAGATAGGTATTATGTTTAAGGAAAAAACTTAGGTGTTCTGGCTCTGAGTGAAGTATATCTCTGATGTTAAGGAGAATGCTTGAAAATGTCTTAGGAGTAATGTCAGGTGCTGGTGAAGGGGCAAGAGCTAAGGAAGGGGTAGCACTACTATTGAAGCAGGAGTTGTGGCAGTTTGTGACAGAGTGTAAGAAAGTGAGCAGATCCATGTGGGTATAAGAAGTGAAAATGTATGCAAGAGATGGGTGATTATTAGAGGTTATGTGAGCAGAAAAATGATTGGTAATTTATATATCTGGTTTAAAAAAGAGAGGCATACACAGGTATACATATGTGAGTAGGCAAGAGTGTCAGTGGGCATTATTAGGTTACACGTTAATTGATATGCATGCAGAAGAGAGACTTTTAGACATAAATGTGCTGAGAGGGACAGGGTTGGGAGTCTTATCATTATGTTGTGAAGGTTAGGGTAAAAATTTAAAGAGGTTTACAGAAAAGAGGAAACATTTTGGGTTAGAGTAAGTGAATTTGAAAAAAAGAGGCCTTTGTGAAGAAGTATTAAGAGAGGTGGAGTTTAGAATGGCAGAAACTAGGGTAGTGGGTGAAGAATGGGAGGTATTTAGGGAAGTAGGGCTGGCATGTGCAAAAAATGCATGTGGCTTATGTAAGGTGAGAGATGGGATGATGACGTAAAGTTGCTTATGAAAAAGGAGAGAGGTAAATGGACGATAGGAGAAAGTAGCAGTCGGTCAAAAAGAAGGTGCAGGGATTGAAAAAGAAGGCAAGTGAGAGTTGGGGTGAGCAAGTATCAGTAAATGTCATGGAGAATAAGATATTCTGGAAGGAGGTTAATAGTATACAAAAAACAAGAGAACTAATGGGAAAATTGATGAAGGGGTCCTTTGGGAAGTGGTGACAGGTAGGGATGAATTGAGGAGATGGATTTTGAAAGTCTTTTGAATGTGTTTCATGATTGGGTGGCAGATGTATGATGTTTTGGTTGGGATGGTATGCAAATTGAGAAAGTTGGGTGGCAGATGTAGGATGTTTGGGTCGGGATGGTATGTGAAGTGAGAGTTGTGGAGAGTGGTATTGGTGAAGAGAGAAGAGGTGGAGAGAGCCTTATGTAAAATAAAATGTGGGAAGGTGGCTGGAGAGGATGGTACTGCAGCTGAATATATTAAGAAAGTAGGTGATAATGTAGTTGATTGGTTGGTAAAGATTCTTAATGTATATATGGATCACGGTGAGATGCCTGGGATTGGCAGAATGTTTGTACAGTGTCACTGTATAAAGGCACGAGGGATAACTGTGAGTGTTCAAGCCACAGAAGTATAAGTTTGTTGAGTGCACTAGTAAGCTGTATGGGAGAGCAGTGATTCAGAGGGTGAAGGCATGTACAGAGTATCAGACTGGGGAAGAGTGGTCTGGTTTCAGAAGTGATAGAGGATGTTTGGATCGGGTGCTTGCTTAAAAGAATGCAGGTGAGAAATGCTATGAGAAACAGACTTATTTGTGGTATTTATAGATCTGGAGAAAGGATATGACAAAGTTGAATAGAGATACCTTATGGAAGGTTTTAAGAACATATGGTGTGGGAGGAAAGATGCTAGAAGCAGTGAGAAGTTCTTATCAGGGGTGTAAGGCATGTGTATGACTAGGAAGAAAGGAGACTGAATGGTTCATATGAAAGTTGGTCTGTGGCAGGGGTGTGTGATGTCACCATGGTTGTTATATTTGTTCATGGATGGAGGGGGAAGGATGTAAATGCAAGAGTTGGAGAGAGGGGGGAGTATGTAGTCTGTGGGGAATGAGAGGCCTGGGAAGTGAGTTGTTTGCTGATGATAGAGCACTGGCTGCAGATCTGAGTGAGAAATTGCAAAAGTTGGTGGCTGTGTTTGGAAAAGTTTGTGAAAGGAGGAAGTTGACGACACACGTGAATAAGAGCAAGGTTATTTGGTCCAGCAGTAAGGGACAGGTTAGTTGAGGTGAGACTATGAACGGAGAAAACTTGAAGGAAGTGAAGTGTTTTTGATGTCTGAGAGCAAACATTGCAGCAAATGGAACCATGGAAGTGGAAGTGAGTCACAGGTTGGATGAAAGAGTGAAGGTTCTGGGAGTGCTGACGAATGTGTGGAAAGAGAAAGCATCATCAAAAGGGCAAAACTAAGTATTTTTTTTTTTTTTTTCTTGCTTTGTCGCTGTCTCCCGCGTTAGCGAGGTAGCGCAAGGAAACAGACGAAAGAAT
>JAUUDY010103902.1:0-14166 GCA_032361765.1 Panulirus inflatus
CCCTGGTCTTTTTCTTTTTCTTTCACAATTTTGGCAAAACTGTCACGGCTTCGCTTTTCGTTCACTACCACATGTTTGGGCCCTCCATATGCTGAGGTCTCCTCCACACGTTGGAGGTCTCCATTTTCCGGAGGCTTTTCAAACCCTTGAATTTCAAAACTTTTTTTTTTGCTTCAGTTATTCACAGATATCACACATGCAGTGCCTTATCTTATGATGTGCTTTAAATGTTACCTCAATATCCATAGGCAGATTACAGTCTACCTCTCCTTGATCTGTGGTACATGGACGAAGCTGAGCTGAATAAGCAACATGAGCTAAAGATGGGTCTTCGACAGTGTCTCCTACTAGTACCACACAAAGAAGGTAATCCCGCCCTACTTTCGAGATTATGAGGGAAGTACGACCCTACTACAGCCCACAGTGACGTACTAACATGACTGTGTCATATGAGTATCTTAAATGAGCAGCTCCGACGATATAGCTGTATGATTAGCAACACATATTTTATATAAAAAAGTGGGTCATTTTCGTTCATGTCTGGTGTCAAAATGATAGAATCCACCTTTGTAAACTGGACGACTGACTATTCAGATAGAAAAAGTGCAACTCTTCGTTAACTGCTTGTCTGGGCTTTGAGGACAAATGGAGATACATTAAGGGATGTTTTCTTCTTAAATGATTTTCCTTTCTTTAGACAAATGATGATGACTCAGTAGCTTACTGGAATAACCCACGAGTGCGAGATATGTAACCAATATATCATATACTTAATGTCAATTACTGTGAGCGCAACAAATGCTACTCTTCATGTTGGCTCCTTGTATATCCGCTTTGTGATAACATCACTCGATAACTTGAGCATGGATGATAACCTTACCCTTATCTGATTCTTGAAGATAACACATCACTGGCGCCACTGGCTTTGGAGAGAGAGAGAGAGAGAGAGAGAGAGAGAGAGAGAGAAGGCGAAAGGAATTCTCAGAAAGATCTAATACCGTATTCAGTCTGAATGACTGTAAAACAGAAGTATTTCAAGACATCCTGCCTGCTACAGGTATACGTAGAAAGGCTATATGTATATACTGCTTCTGGCATAAGTATTGTATAATGTTTTATGTACTGAGGTAAAGCCTCCCCCCTACTCGATAACTTTGTCAACTCGACCCGATGTCAGCACAGAAGCATTACACCATCTCGCTATCTGTCTGTCATCATATCACCACGCACTGACCTGTTTACGTCGGAGAGAGAGGAAAGAGGGTTCATGCTAACTCTTCTGTGCTATTTAATACAATCGAACACCCTTTCATCCAGTCCACTAGGTGAGTTGTTCAATGGTGCTAAATTCCTTTAGCACTTTCCTCAAAAACTGATCCTGATATAGTACTTTAAATGTATCATCGTCGCGAGGTATACAAAGTTGAGTGACTTTAGTACCCTTACCTTTACTTTCCAGAGTCCAGAAATTCAGTTGTGTAAACGTAATTCGTGTTAGGAACGATGCATTCCTATAAAGTCTTGGTAGACGCCATGATTTGTTTTAAGCCATAGATTTCATTCCACCATGTGTTGAAATTATGAATGATGTAGGTATACGAAAGTTTAAAAAACTGGTTGAAAATAAACTTCATGAGATGGGACCACACGAGTGTAAAATCCCTTTCCTATGTGTACATATTGGTAATCACATATATGTAAATACACACAACCAATTACGAGAAATGCTGTAACGATTGTATTACTTGGATATGCTTGCTGCAACTAGTTTAAGAAATAACAATACATTGTGTCCACAGAGACTGTCATGGAAAAAGAGACGAACTTTTGAATGAAGTACCGAACAATACAGCGAAATCTCGCTCTTCTGGTTTCCGAGCCAGCAGAAATCGAGAACCGGTTCCGGATGTATTACCTAAACTATATTTCTTAAGAAGATGCGAGAGCAGCTGTAAAATAAGACTGTATGATAACCTCATCATTTGCTAGTGTTTCAATCGAATCCGTCATTCCAGTTGTTAATCTTCTAGTTGTTTTGTTTATGGAGAGGACTGCAAAGTTTGCTGCACCTATATTTCATGCAATGTCTGATATTTTCCATATCTTCTTTATTTCAGGCAATGGGAATGATAAATGGGGTCCCAGATGATGGTGTTCTAACAGGTGGCTTGCGTCACGCTGCTCCAGAATAACGAGTGACCTAATCGAACTTAGAAGGAATTCTCATATCTCACCAAATGTTATCTGAAAATGTTCTATGACTGATAATTTGACGTCAATCCTTTATATTCGTCAAATGAAGCTAATACCTCAAGCAAGCGCTGTACAATACACATTATCACTTTTTTCAGATACTGTCGTCTTCATAGAATAAAAGAAGTGATTTTCTATAAGCCCTGGGCAATTTTACGATTCTAGTGCATCGGTAAGTTGTCATGAGTCAGGCATGTGATCAAGGTTGTGCTGGTTGCGTTTCTGGGGTAATTCGTACACCAAATATGAAGTCATAAATTCCAATAAAATACATAAATCTCACGGCAGTCCCTGGCTTTCCATATCTACTGCAGTGGCTGGAAAAATATCTTCCAGGGGATGATTATCGAACGTCAACTACCTGTTGTGGCTCAATTTACAACGGTGATGCCACTTCTGGCCACCAGGGCACTCCGGGCCAATACGCAGTTAATATAATTATCATATAACTCCAAGAACTCTTCCAGGGGTCCCTGCTGAGTCGTGGCTGCACGACAATCATTTCATTTGAGAAATTATTGTACTACTATTTCAAGTCATGGCTGAAGAAGTTATTACAAGGGCCATATATGCAATGTGTGTTCATGAGCGTGTATGTGGTCATATAATTATCTTGAAAATCTACTGGGTCCAAGAATTTCGTTTTATGGCCTTAACTTGACGTTAACGGCCGGCAGCGGGTAGGCTTAAAGCCCAAATAACCAACCAAAGATAATTACTGTAAATAATGGGTGAAAGGTTCAAGATATGGTGTCTTGGCTGCTCAGCACATAAAGATTTTGAGAACTCTTAAGACTCCATGGCACAAGTGGCAACAGATACTCACGGCTGTGATGATGGCCGAGATGTAGGTCATCTTGTGAGGATCACAACAGCATTGACGCAGCATCTTGTTGACGTTTCCCTGAAGTTATGTGTGCTCACACTTAGACAACAGAATTGCTTTGCATCACACTGCTGCTGAGAGTTGGTTTGGACACACTTTTTGGCTTTGGCTCACCACCCTCGGGTCACATTGAAGCTCAACTTGAGGGGTTGTTCGAAGACTTTACTGTGACCTGAGATTACACTCATATCAAGTTCATTGGTGGTCACAGTGTTTCATGGTGATGCTATTCCAAAGAAGTTGTAAGCTAAACTATCCTCTGATGATCTGCTTCAGTCATGTCCCCCCATTTTTCTCACTCGCTCCGCGGTGGTAACTTCTGGAGAGAAAAAATCACGTTATCAAGCCTTCGAGTTGGTTATCATATCTCAACCTTATCTAAGAATACGCATGCTAGCGTTTTCAATCTCAAAGAGAAGAAATGAAAGATGAATTTCTCAATTTATGGTACAGCAAAATATATTAAAGAAATAATACTCCTAAGGTTTCTCTTACGGTAACAATCACATACGAAACGTTTACCCACACTGTATGTTTATATTCATTAAACGTTTACAAACGTTGCATATCTATCATTAAACGTTTACGCTCACTATACGTTTACACTGCATATTTACACTTTTTAAACGTTTACACTCCCTGCACGTTTATACTCATTAAACGTATACACTCATTACATATTTACACTAGCTGTACACCTATTTAAAAACACATTGACGTACGTTGTCTATGTCTCAGGGAAAGAACTCAACGCAGAACTCTATCCTCGCTGCTGATACCCCGACGACTTATCCTTGAGATGTAAGCAGGTGATGCGGGAGATAGATAGATAGATAGATAGATAGATAGATAGAGAGAGAGAGAGCGGAGTCTGCGTCAGGTAGGGAACTGGTATGTGTACATACCTCGAACCTACCCTCGTCATGGGAGGCAGAAAAATATTATATCTCCTGTTATCTATTGGTCCCTGTCTTATCTGATAACTTGAGTCACACAATTTCCCTTTGTATATCAAGTCTTCTCTCATCTCCAATGCAAAACTTTGCTTTAAAAAAGGGTTGTCACGACACTTGCGAGAGCACAACACTTCGAACACTTGGCAAGAGTATAACACTGATCAACAAAAACCTTTGAATTACATCTATCGTACGTTACTTCATCGGGCGAGAGATAACCTGGTTATCATTGGGGAGATTAGGTGAACTGGGTTCTTTGACAGAATGGCAGCTATATCTGGAATCAAGAGTAAGAAGTGGGAGACCCCCAAACCTTTGTCGATAAGAGTAGGGACTGTACATCCTACTATATAAAAGTAGAAATCAATCTTAAATTCACCCAGTACACCCAATGATAACTATTATACGGAATTAGCAATAGAAAAATTTAGTAAAAATCCAGCAATAAGAAAGTTTACCAAAATACCAGCTACCATACTTAACTTTACTGATGGTGATGAACCACTTCAGATGTA
Source organism: Panulirus inflatus (assembly GCA_032361765.1). Classification (NCBI taxonomy): domain Eukaryota; kingdom Metazoa; phylum Arthropoda; class Malacostraca; order Decapoda; family Palinuridae; genus Panulirus; species Panulirus inflatus. The sequence goes on from JAUUDY010103902.1 coordinate 4,611, forward strand.
CTTGTTCTCCATCATTACAGGCAAAGGACAAACTAAAGGCCATGTGACACCACCTCATGAAAACCAGAAAATGTAAGCTGCAAATGGCTTGGCTAGTCATCACTGCCTTTCACGGTGAACTAAACTACTACATGGGTCAAAGACAAACATTTAATGAACTTGAAGAATGGGGATGTCATTCTGAAAAGTATCACAGAAGACCAATGGACAAACATACACTAAAAACACTGATATATAAAAGGGCAGACAGACAGACAGAACGACATATACAAACAAGTACACACTAATGTACTGGAAAAAAACATTCTTTTAGACAGATACAGGGTACCTGAGGATACACTCACATTTGCACACATACACTGGAAGACGGATACTGGAAACCAGTGGACACATACACTGGTAGAAAGATATTGGGAACCAACGAGTACATACACTGTTTAAAAGATACTGGGAACCAAAGAATACATGACCTGGTACACCTTTACCATACTGGATAACATTCTGACCTTCCTAGTGCTCTCCTAGTCAAGGTACTGGGTTCCTGATTTGTCGGACTGCTGGTGGAAGCATGTGGTGGGAGCAATACAACCTCACCATGATAAAGAATGCACAGTATCAGCTGTGTGACAATGATAATGTAATCTCTCCACTTATTGAAAAATGAGAAAGCTAGAAAGGCCAACATTTGCAAGCAAGTACAATATTGACTTGCACATAATATGGGCAGTTAGTTTTCATCATGATTATTCTAATGTGATCACGTGATGAAGTGGGTAATATTTCAACTTTGTAGTCGAAGGAGCTAGCTCTACAGCTTAATCATTAAGTATGACTGGATATCTCTTCCAAGAATAAGCTACATATATGACAATAACTAAAAACTTTTCCAAACTGGGCAAAGGAGGAAAAAAGGTGTTTCTAATTATTAATGAATTTTTCAAACTGGACCACGGAGGAAAATAATGTCTCCCCAGAACATGTAATATCAATAGAATTTCAAATATAAAGAAAAAGAGATCTTGAGCCATTTAAAAAGTGACAGCCATTTAAAACCAAAACATCATAGACATTTAAACCTTGTTGCAACTCTATTCTTTTAAATCTTGATGTGACAAAGTCATTGAAGCCATTTTGTATCCAATGACCTAGAAGGGTGAGACTGCTCAGGGAGCACACAACCTCTTCCCACTATGGTTTTCTGTGGGTAACTAGGAGGCTTGAGGATATATAAATCCTCAGTACTTTCCTGGAGCCAATGTAGACAACCTTCCTGCCATGGCATCTAATGGGTTGCTGAGAGGTTTGACAAATTTTTTGTGGCTAATTAGAGTTGCAGTGACAACTATATATGCCACTAGAAAACATGGTTCTATTCAAATGTGAGGTGAAATTGGATACACACATAGGTCCTCCACATGTTGAAAGGGTTAAAATACTTCAGAGACCGGATTTCTCTTATATTTCATTGGAAATATGTAAATGTTTTAAGGAGGCAAAAAACTTAGAATCTAACCCCAGTACTCTGATAAATTCATTAAACTCCCATGAAAAAATCTAAACATTTTCTTGAAGGTATTGAGCATGAACTATGAGGAATGGATTCTAAACTTTGTATTTCTTTTTTCCTTTTCTAAATATAAAACTTTTTTCAGACTCCAAAGAACTTACTGAGGTAATGTGGATTCCAACACCAAATCTCTATGATTTCCTAGAAAGTTTCACCTTATGGCAAAAGAAAGTCACATAATAAACCTGATTCTGAAAAGGAAAAATGATATAACACTAATAAGCCACAGATAATCAAAGCCATAGATAATAATAGATAATACCGGTCACTAAGAGCTGCACAGAGCACTGTGAATCCTTACTTTAGTAAAATAAATATTGCCATGATGAATGATGAAACTAGAACTGGGACACCAAGCATAATTGAAGAGTTCTCGATAAACTATGGTGTTCTTCCCATTTTGGCATTATAGGGTGCATGCCTGCTCTTAGCACAGTCCATGGGGTGGACACAGCTGTTTACAAAAGAACAAGAACAGAACTTTATTCAAACATGATACTATCACCATTTAACTTATTCATTCATACAGCATTTGAAAAGCTTATGCTTGTTCTTACCTGCTAATGAAAAAATTGGGTGAGGAGTTTATCTTGAATAAATGCCTTAACATTAACATCAAGGCTGGTTGTTGAGTCAAAGGTATGTGCCAAATGTTTCACTTTCCGTCCTGTTCTGGTTCTTTAATTTCATGTTTCAACAAAGAAAAAGGGCTTTCACATATATGGCACGTATGATTTTAAATTCTAAGCATATCTTTAGTGCAAGTTTAACAGATATGTAGATATAGTAAAAAACTGAATTGTTATATCCTAAAAACAGCAAATGTGATTTAAAGATGTGGTTTGCTTGAAGTATTCTATCCTCATTGTTCAAACTATAGCAGTTTTAGCAATGGTGTGCCTATGATACATAAATTTGTAAGTGTCATACAAAATAGCATATGCTCAAGTTCTGATGACGCATATTACATCATCAAAAAAATAAAAATTTTATACCCGTGTTCTAATGTTGCTATCATAGCACCCAACATACTCACTGTATCACAAGTACGGGAACAAACAATATCTTTAATAAAATCATACTGTACTGACTCTCATAACTGTAGTGATGGTGCAAAATGCAGTCTTTTTTTTCACTCAGTACACTAGGGGAACGATTTACAAACGTGAACAAAATCTACGACTAGAAACTGCATGTATGTATTTTTGTTATTAGTGTATGTAATATCTTTCTTTAGGGATTGGGGAGAAAGGATAATACCCTTCCATTTCCTGTGTACATAGAAGGCAGAAGAGCAGTGATCACGGCTGGAAATCTTCGCTTCCTTTATTGTCACTTCTAAAACAAGGAATAAAGGAGGGAGCCATTTGTTCCTGGCATTACTTTGTCAAAGGAGGACATGATGAACAGTTGTAAAAGAAAAGAAGTATATAACATTATAGAAAAATCATTTATGAACAATACATGTAAAAACATGATGAGCAACTTAACATATCACAAATTATAATTATTTATAAACTTTTACTGGCCAGTCACCACTAACAGCTGCATCCTGGGTTCATCTTGTGGATGATAACCCATCCCACCAATGGAACCCCCAAAGTGTTAAAAATATGATACAATCAGGAATTGTATGCTTTTGAAACTAAAACCATATGAACTGTTTTCTCTAGTTGCTTTGCTAGCTGGGGATTCATTCTAAATGAATTTGATGTACAAAAGTAAAACTATAATTGAGGCATATAAAAATAACTGAATTACTTTTGTAATATACTAAACTCCTAAATGTTAAATTCAAAACTTTATAAAGTACAAATAAGATCACAGAAACTGAACTAGTAATGCCACCAGTGATGCTACAACTTAACTGATTAAAATACTTCATATCTTAACATATATTGCCCCTATGTATCAATAACACACTAATCATAGTGGAGCTTCTCTAATGTCTCAAGTTGTAAACCTGAATGTCTCCTTTGATGCACTTATTATAAACAGATATAAATATAAAGAATTCCATACAAATGTGTCATTTCATAATCAGAGGTTGCTTTATATCTTTTAATCCTATCCTAAAAATAAATTCCTGTGTGTTACAGTATAAAATTCAAATCACAGAACAGTTTCATCAAGTACATCAAAAAACTAAAACACGTATTCAAATCTTGCATGTCTCACATTAACAGGTACCTGAAACCTCTTCATCTTTATAATCTTTAGCTACCATTTCCATACTTTCAACATACTTCAGGACTGAAGCTTTAATTTCAAGCTAGCAATTGCCCCAAGAATCTTGCTTCTGGCTGATGCAGTACTTATTCCTAAGTCTTGTAAATCTGCATCTGAGAGCTCTAAAAAGGCATCCAAGTCCACTTCCTGTTCAACAAACAAGTCTAGGTACTGATTAAGTGCTAATTTCTGCAGTACTTCAGAAAGCTGACCAGACCCTAGACTTAATGTGATGTGAGAGGCAGCAGCAGTAACATCTGGTTCCTCATTCACATGAGGTACAAGTGTAGCAGTAGATCGTGAAGACTTTGATGACTTAGATGATTTAGAGGAAGTTACTGTCTTAAGTGAGGAACCTCCTGAACCACCACTGTCCAGAGATGACACTAATATGTCATTATCTCCACTATTTTTCCCATGATTTTTCTCTCTGTGACCATCACTGTTCCCAGCGCCTTTTAGCACACTGGCTTTCAATATAGAACCAAGACCTCTTGCTTCACCTGGTGAGATATTTGATTCAGTCATTAATAGCATTGTTAAGTTACATGAATATCTGTGTAGAAAAAAAAAGAAAATTACATATCAGTACTTATCTTCATTTGTATTTTGATAAAGAATTACCTTCTTGTATCATACATATACCAAAACAATGAAAAACACTGAGACATTACACAGACCAGATTTTACTAACCTATCAATAAATTTACCTGATCACTGAAGCATCTGCATATAACTGTCTATATCTTGAGTGCATACAACCACACTAAGATCACAGTCATATGCAATCTTTATCAAATGTTTCAATTACTGATTATTTCAGTAAGTTCAAGAACCAGTGGTTCAGGAGCAACTAACAAACTGTTTCTTAAAGATCTGCTAAAAAATTTTGAATATCAGGTTGAGCATCAAAAGTAAAAGATAAATTTTTGTGTCTTGCATGCACCAAAAGATATAAAATTTATGAGTGAGAAGACTAAATATGGGAGTGTGTGTGAGGCAGGCGTTAGCATAAAGAACTGTGTTGTGATCCCGGTCTTTAGAGACTTTATTGAGAATCACCGTTTCAAATGTACATGACAGCAGTGTAAACACTTAAAGATATGTGATATATGCTATTTCTTTACAACACTAACCTGAGGACTGGGGACTGGGGCCAGATAATGATGAACCTGGAGATGATCCTCCACTTGCCATACTCCACTTTAAAAGTCGTGAGTTTGTAGCATGACGAGGTGGTTCAATCATACTTCCTGGCAGGATCTTACGACCTGAAGGCATAGCTTTTGGCACAAGTCCTGGCTTGCCTCCAGTTGGAGATATGTGTGGAGGGACCATGCTTTTCATAGTTTCAGTTACGTGACTGCTATCTGCTCCAAAATCCTTAAAAGAAGTTTCCATTATTACTGCTATATTACAGTGGTATCTTTATATCAATGTTAGCTAATAAGCTATTCCAGCATCTTTTGGTAACAATCTATTTCTAAAAATGGATGACATAAAATCAATTAAAGATGAAACTGCTCAGGCCATAGTGCAAGGCACCTGTACTTGTTAAATTATGGGATGTTTTGACAGGGTTGTAGGAAAAATGGCTGGGGATTTACAAGAAAATAATATAAATATTAAGATGAGAAAAAATAAAACAATGAGATTTTGAGATGATATGCTTTGTTCTTCAAAATCAAGGTTAGGCTTTGATTAGAATGAACTGCTGAAGCATCCACCAGCTTCCTCAGCTGATAATATGGTGGAATTATTTCTTTTTAGAAAAAAATCGATTGACATCCTCTGATGAATTGCAACATGAACTATAGTAATGTCTGTTCTATAAGACCAAGAAAAGGATAAAAACTATCCTCAGGTTATTTCAACTCTGAAAGGTTATCATTCTAAGTGGGCCAAACATCTCTATGAATGCCATAACTCTATAGGGGCCAATTATGAAGAATCCAAGCATTAAACAATATTTGAATAATGCCCTCCATTTAAAGTGTCTCTTCCAGTGAGACAAAAGGTCCTTACAAATGACTATCCTGAACCTTGAAAAATACAGATTTGTTTTCTAGAGACCAAGTATTCCATTTACACGCTTTCAAACATAACCTTATGAGTCACTAATAACAGTATATGCATCAAGTTTCAAACAAAAAATACTACTTAAGAATCACTCAATACCATGATGACAAAACTAAGGTAAAGTAATGTAGTTGGTGCGTAAAATGGACAAGAGGCTCTGTTACACTTTTAAATTTACATTTCCACTTCTGTCACCCTTCCTGAAAGTTTCAACAATGAGCTGAAATTCACCAGCTTTGTGAGTTAAAAGCTTGTTCAAAAGGAATTGTTACAACGTATTCTCTGTCTCTTCCTTTCCCTCATAATTAGAAAATTTTAATTTCACACATACAGAAACTGGTGTTTCAGGAGGTGAAGGTTGCAGAGCAATGCATCTACATCTCAAATTATTTCCTTCAAACTAAAAGACACAAAGTATTTTCATACAATGCAGCATTCTATGCAAGAACCTTCCTAAGCATGAGCTTGCATTAGCATTGTAAGCAGCTTAGAAAGCCAAAAATTTACTTGACTGTTACTTAAAAGGACTGATGACAGTGCTGGGAGTAGTAAGCAGATTGTCTGTTTCATGGTTTAGTATATAAAATTGGCCAAGTATAAGTAGCCCAAACCTGGAATGTGATAGGGCTGATATCTTTATAGATTGGCCCTCTTTAAACAGGTTCTGTGAGTCTCAACAACTGAGTTGTGATGCCATTAATATCAATTACTTTTATCCTCATTAGTTCTGGGACGTACTTACCAATGGTCCAATGGAGCCAAGTTTAAAGGAAGAAGCCATTATTTGCCATTACTTCATTGAGGTCAAAAGACTGAAAGTCTTTGAATAGTCATATCAGGATACGATACTCAACAGTATTTGCAACAACAAATTTACCATAATGGGTGGCAATTGTATCTCCTGAGGCAGAATGGGATCATAATGTATGGGTGCTAATGGAGGAACTAAGCTAATTTCCCCAAGTCTGTTTGGTTCAGGAGATATGGATCTTCGAGGTTTCGTTCCTTTTACTTTGTGGAACCTGTAATATATAAAAATGTATTACTGAATTTCTTCTCATGTAAATAATAAGACTAAACAAAACAAAAAAATTTTCTAAGAAAAAATTAATAAAATCCAAAAGAATCTTACCTTTGTTTCAAATGTCTGGCACTTATAGATTTAAAATCTGAACTAGGTATAATATGCCTGGAAATCTAAGCAAACATGCAATTCATTAATTTCTAGAAAACAAACGCTGAAGTGATAGTAAACCTAATTTATGTAATGATGAAAGAAAGTCATGAATAACTGTGACAACATCCTCAAGATAGCTGGATGTGTTCTAAAGACAGATATCAATCTATGTTTAATCAGTTATATCTGGTACTTTTTCCTTTGGATTCTTTGGCTTTTGCCTGATCTCTTCCACACATCCTATAACTGTGATAATGACAAGGTGACTGATGTTGATTAAAGAGGGATTGTTCCCAGTCTCTTACCAAATACACATTCTATTTCTTTAACACATCTTATTTTCCTCTCCTTGGGTCCTTTGGCTTCTGTACAGTCTTTTCTATGTGTTCAATCAGATCTATCTGTCTGGCCCTAGCTTTATTACATACCATTTGGAATTACAAGAAGGCTAAGCAGGGAAATCTTTCTAAGATTTGTTCATCAATTCCATGGAATTTTAGACCACCATTCCTATACGTCCACAACATTAATGCAACCACCACAGTGGAAAAAAGTATTTTCATTCCTCATGTATAGCTCATCAATTTCCCTCCTTGAGTTAACATTTTATGCTAGACAAAACAATGCCAATAATCTAAATACATGCACTGAAGAAGAAGACATGCACACCTGGCTTGGCTAGAAGCATCTGTCAAATGCTAAACCCTGAGACTTTGAGGATTCACAGAGATGAATAACATCAGATATTGTTGTAGTTGTCACAAAAATGGCATGTTGTTATTGCTATGATAGAACCAGCTAATCCCTTTGGGATTAGAGGTGGGATCTTTAGCACACTCAATTGTAAAGGAAAGGTCATCTAATTCAAATATCTAATGCCAACTATAGTTAAATGGATTTGTATTCTTTGTTGACAGACAGCTAATCTCCTTTATTCTTATCAGTTGGGAAGAACACTTCGGGTGAAGTGTGCAAAATTCAAAACTGCTGCCAAAATCCCTAATTCCTGGACTGGAGCTAAATGAGGCTTTTTAAGATTTCCTGAACAACTTTGACTTCCTGAATATTTAGTTAATAGACCTTCACAGAAAAAATGCAGATACCTGCTTTGTGACATAGGCCATGATTGGCTTCATGATTTTAGAAAGCTCAGGGAGGCAGAGACAAGACAAGGAACCTGAATGATAGCACTATTTTCTATCAAATGCAATGCAAAGATTCTCTCAAAGTCCTAATCAATGTTTATGGTTAGTATATCATCTAAGTACGAAAAATTCCAAATATTTGCCAATTGACATAAGGCACACCTGTCTCTATGATTCTAAAGATCTCAAGCACTCAAGAACAGCTTAATTGATAAGAATGAAAATAACATTTTCTTTGAAAGCAAGAAGCAAGATTTTTTAAAAGTCCTATAATCAATGTTTACAATAAATACAGTATATCTACAAAGAAAACAAGCAAATACCTGCTTTGTGACATAAGTCACAATTGTTTTCATGATTATGAGAACCTTAATGACTCAAGAACAGAACAAACAGGAACCTGAATGACAGCATAAAATTCTCTTTAGGAAGGAAAAACCAAAATCTCATGGACACCACATCAGTGGGAAAATGAGGATAACCATCCTTGAAATTTGGTGAACAGTTTTGGCCATCACCCAAATGGAGTTCACCTTCCTTTTGAAACCTATCTAAGAATGAAAGATATATGACAAATCTTATGGTACTCAAGTGACTCCCTTGCATGCCAAGGTCTTAAATTCAGGGTGCTATATCCAAAGAAAGCCCTTCATGTGATGCTCTAAGCCTGAGATAGCAAAAACTGATTATCCTTTTTGACATCAAGACAGAGAATGCATACCATTGAAATTCAGTGACAAAAATGTATCATATACAAGAATGACCATACACAAATATAATTCACCAACAAAAATGTGGCTAATTCCTGAAATAATTGCACACAACACAGGAGAAAATAAATTGTAAAAAATTGGAAGATACCATATTACTAGACAAAAAAAGATAAATGATTAAAATTCAGGATAACTGCACAAAGATTTACACCATGAAACAGTCTACTCTAAACCTACCTGTTTGACACTCTATTCCACCAATGTTTGAGGCCATGTTTTGAGTGACTATCTGGAGGGTCTGCAGAAGTACCTGAGCGTTGTGACCAACCCGGCTGGGGGGCTGGAGAGGGGGAACCAATACCCAATGATGTCATCTGTTGGGAACAATTGCATATTACTTGAAGCACATAATGAAACAAAGGACAGTGTACATGCAAGGTGATACACACACGACACGTAAGAAGTACAATGGATTACAGCCATCTGACAGACATTAATGTCTTTCGCCATGCACCAAGCTTTATGCCTACTATGGCTTTCACTGGCCGTGTTACACTGTTTTTCGCAAGTAATTCCGAAACGAATTGTCGGATCAGTATGGTATTTCAACACAAAGCCTTTTACACCCCTACCTATTTTATGGCCC